>PVIC010001390.1:54228-92908 GCA_004025085.1 Thryonomys swinderianus | reverse complement strand
TTTTTTCAGGGGCTGATAGTTAATTTATCTTCAGTACTGAATGCAGAACTGCTTGTTGTCTGAGTATAAATAAATCAGTTTCTTTATTCATGCACCTACAAGTCATCTTATTTCATTCTATATTTTTGACAATACAATAATCAACTGCAAAGTTCCCTATGCAAGTTTTGATCTGGACAAATTTGAACTTTTCTTGGGTAAATACTAAGAAGAGTAGTTGTACTAATTATTCTACATCTTCATCTACATTCCACAGTTAGTTTTTCAACACCCCAAAAATAGAGTCCTTGGGATTGAATTGAATTTATGGATTTTATTGGGAAAAGCTAATATTTTGTCAATATTTATTTTTTCCTATTCATAAGCATATAGTGTTTCTCTATGTACTTTTATCTCATGAATTAATTGTATGAATTTCCTTAGGTAGATCTTATACATACTTAGTATATTTATATTTTTCATATTTTTGAACTGTTAATGTAAATGGTAATTTCTTTTTTTCTGGGGATGGCTCCTTCTTTATGACTTCCACGTTTATAACCTTGCATACATTATAAATATTTTCTTCTAAGATGTCATGAGTGATTGTGAATATTTTCTTGATTTTCTCTCTATATATATATATAAAATATATAAGTAACACAAATATTAATAGAATATAATTAACATATATTTGTGTGTTATTTATATATTTTTGTGTGTATGTTATTTAGTGATGCATATATTTCAGCTGAATACATATTAAGATTTTATTACTGATATCTACTACAGTGATAAAATATTTGCCTTTTATTAGATGCACATTGGTAACTATTTTACAAATACCTATTCTTCCTAACACTATACCAGATGCCAAAAATATACTATTTTTGAAACAAATCCTTTCATCAAGATATATTTAATGTGTGAGATAAAGGTAGACAAAATTATTGAAAGTAGTCATTGAGATTTTAAAATTTGATGACATACAGGCGTTTTGATCTCTAGATCTAGCAATGCCTAACTAGAAAATGTTAATTATTTCAACTTACTTAAATGAAAGTGAGGATAAGAAAAATAACTGATTTATGGAGTATTATGAGATTTTCATAAAACAAGATGTGCCATTTTTTCTCAATATATGAAACATTATACAATCATAAAAATATAAAGAATGACTCAATTAAAAAGTGTAATGCAGTAAAACAGACAACTCTATTAATACTCACCAATACTCCCTCTTTTAAAGACACATTGTCAGTAATCTTCCACAAAAGATATCCTCACGTGCATACTTAAAAAAAAACATGATTCTTTCTGGAAATTTTAAGTATACTAGCAAGATATGAATTATGGCAATTGAAATTAAAATCCTCATTGCACAGTTTTGTAGCTATCTGTAAAATTTTATGAAGCTTTACCTTATTGCATATAAACAGTGAATGACACATAGTTATTTAAAACAGATTTGAATTAACTTTCTTTTGCAAAATTTGGATGTGTCCTTTTACCTTATTTTTGAAGAATCACTTTGTATCCCTAAGTTCTCACAAATACTGAAAAAAGTCTTATAGTTACTGAATGAAGATTTTAAAATGTAATAATGCTCTTGAACGTACATTTCAGTCTTCAGACACTAAAACAAATTTTACCTTTAAATATCACTATGATGGGAACATTTCTCTAAAAGCTTATGTATTGGAAGCGACACCCAGTTCGTATGCTAATGGCAGTTGGAGATGTGAAGTTTGAGAAGTAACGAAGCGGAAGTATGGCCTCCCGCAGGGCCCCTGTGTGGGCATTAGTGACCGTATGAGGAGGGCATACAATGGCAAGCACCTATGACCTCATCTGGCATGTCATGGTGCAGAAAGTAAAGGCCTTCAGCAGAATCTGGAGAAAGATCAACCAAATGTCTTGGATTTTCCACTTTCCAGAATCAGAAGCCAAAGAAATGTATGTTCTTTATAAACTATTGTATTCAGTTACTTGGTTAAACAGCAGAAAACACAACAAGACCGATATATTGTCTCAAAGCAAATGGACAAAATAATTCAGTGGAAATATTAAACAATGAGCCTTAACATCATTTTACTAATTTGGGGTGATTTAAATTATTCAATGCTATACTAAAAATGTTGATGACTAATTTTTACTTAGATATCTAATGAGTGTAAAGTTACATTTATTTAATAGACAAAAAAACTCAATAGAAATCTTTCACCTTACCAATTCTGTGGCAGTATACAAGACATTTTTGTGATAGGTATTTATTTTTCACACAAAATGCTTGTAGCCATTTTGATCAGCAGGATCAACAGCAAGAATCTTCCTGTAGAACATATTACTGATTTTTTTTAAAAAGTGCCTACTCTGCTGACAGCAATTTCTTTCTTGATGTGTTCACTTTGTACTGTCTTTAACCTATGGGAATCCATTACTATTTTGATCTCACAGTAACATACGAAACATCATCACTTCAGCACTTCATGGGTAGGCCCCAAAAAAGATAGTTTATAAATGAGGATGGACTGCTTGGAACTTCAGTGAAAGCTTTTGAAAGTTATTTTAAACTGTATGTCAAATTATTCTGAAGGATTTTTCTCACTTGGAAGAAAATTTTCTCTCAAGGTGAATGGTCAGAAGTGGACAAGATATAGCAGCACAATGACAGGAGCTGGGTCTCTTGCTTTAGTTTGGGGAGAATTCCAGTATGGAAGCACAGAAATATTAGGATTCTGAGGCAGAACCTTCTACATAAAATGTGTTTGGGTTTATGATAAAAATGGCATTGCTTTAAAAGATTTAATTTCTAAGTAATGTGAGGATCCAAACTTAAATATTGCAGTGAACTGGAAAATATTAGACAGAAAACACAAGGAAGAGTAGAAAAGCAGGTAGTGAAATTTTTTTTTTTTTTGAGACAGGGTCTCACTTTGTAGTTCAGGCTGGCTCTGAGCTCACCATGTACCCCAGGCAAGCCGCCCCGAACTCAGCAATCCTCCTGTCTCTGCCTCCCGAGTGCTGGGATGACAGGCGTGAGCCACCACGCCCGGCACTGTGGTATGTGGTATTGCTGGCTGGTGGGCGTGAGTCTCCACGCCCAGCATTGTATGTGGTTACTGGGGATCAAACTCAGGACCTTGTGCTTGCGAGGCAGGCGCCAGAACCACTGAGCTAACCCTCCAGCCCAATAGTGAATATTTATAACAAAGACAGCTTAAAGTTTCAAGGGCAAAGGAGGGATGAAGGTAGAAGACAGAATGAGAGAAGGAATGGAATTAGTGGCACAGAATATGCTAAGCATTGCAGAAAGTACTCAAATAGTGGACATATTTTGAAAATAATATTACAATGACATTTATTCTCAGGAATTCTTTGGATATGAATTCTTTGATTATGCTTTTAAAGTATTTTTTCTTTTAAAATATAATTTCCTGATTTTATTATGAGTAAAGGATCTGGTTAACACAATTCACATACCTAACGCCATGTGTGCATAGCTCTCTAAACATTTGACAGTTTCCATGTTTTAAAATACCTTCTTGATGTGTAAAAAAATTGCTCACATAAATCATATTGGAAAGACAGATGTACACCCTTGTTCATAGCAGCTCAGTTCGTGATAGCTCAATCTTGGAAACAATCCAAATGCCATTAACTGGAGACTGGATAAAGAAGATTTTTTTTAATAAAATGGAGTATTATTTTGCCATAAAGAATGACAAGATTGATTCCAAATGGAGACACCTGGAAGATATACTAATAAATGAAATAAATAGATCACAGATAGGCAAATACCGGATCTTCTCTTTGAAATGAACACTGTAGATGCAAATGAGCTCTAGAAAGTATGACAGTTTTTGTAGAATGGGAAATTTGCATAGGAAATTTGGTCTGGGAATGTAATGAGGGGAAGGAATAAATATGACTCAGAAAGAAAATAAGAGTATGTATAAAGGGGGTGGGGATGTGTGGGTGGGTAGGGATATGGGTAAAAATGAAAATTAACTTGTGTGATATACTGGTACAAATCCCCCAATGTTATATGTGATTCTGAGATGTATATAAATTGTACCAATAAAGAATTCATTTTTAAAAATTGCTCACATAGTGGGATGCAAAGTAGACTTATGAAAACTATTTAAATTAAATAGTAGACATAATAGTAAATCATATAATGCAGAATTATTTCAAATACCAAATAAGAATTAAGTAAAGCTTTTCTTTAATCTTTGTTTAGAGAAATAATAGTTGATTAAGTATATGCTACTGTTCAGTACTGTTCTATTGTTATCTTCTGTTGATGAGATAATCAGCTTTATTTTCTGAAAATTCAAAAATTGAAATAAGTTTAATAACTTTAGGGAATATAAGTATGGGAAAGTCCATGTTATTTTAGACCCTGAATTAATTCTTATAACATTTATGTAGAACCCTGTGTTTCCATACACGTGGAATGATCCTTGAGCAAAAACAACCAAGAATTTTAATAAACAATATATTCATTATTATTGTTTTATCAATAACAATGTGCATTTGTTTACTTTTGTTTTTCTTTTTGGTAAAATTGTATGTAAAAAGGAGGGATAAGAGAATAAGATACATTAGATTTGGGAGAGTGTATATGAAACCATGAATAGAAAGATGGTAATTTACTCTTCATGTAAATGTGCCCACAGTTTATGGACCAAAAGCATTATCATTGATGCTAAAAACAATATCTCTTGGGCCAGGATTTAACTAAACAGCACAGTGCATGTCTGGAAAGCACACGGTCTCTAGTTCAATCCCCAGTACTGAAAAAAAAAGTACTTCTGGAAAAACTTAAATTTCTTTTTAATCAATTCTTTTTAAAAAAAAATTCATCCTTTATTGGTACACTTTTCATACATCTCACACTCACAGATAACATTTGTACCAATATATGACCCAGTCAATTCTCATTTTTACCCATGTCCCCACCCATACCTCCCCACCCCCTATATACATGCTCTTTTATTTTCTTTCAGAATCATATTTATTCCTTCCCCTCATTATATCCCCACACCAAATTTCCTTTGGAAATTTCCCATTCTGAAAAGATTGTCATACTACTAGAGCTCATTTGCATCTACCGGTGCTCATATCAATGAGAAGATCTGGTATTTACCTATCTGTGCTCTATTGATTTCACTCCTTAGCGTGTCCTCCAGGTGCATCCATTTTCACCTAAATGAATCAATCTTGTCATTCTTTATGGCAGAATAGTACTCCATTTTATAAAAAAAAACACATCTTTTTTATCCAATCTCCAGTTGATGGGCATTTGGGTTGAATAGTCACTATTTGTGATCATTTCAATCTTAAGTGGCTATTAAATGGAGCCACTGGAGAGTTTCCTCCTGTTTTCATCTGTGTCTCTCAAACGACCAATAATGTTGAACATTGCTTCATATGTTTTGTTGCTGGCTTTACTTCTTCACCTAAAAAATGTTTGTTCATTTCAGATAACCATCTCTGAATTGGACGTTTCAAAGAGTGTTTGGGTCATTGTATAGAGTAGCATGTTATCAGTAAATGCTGACAATTTTACTTCTTTTCTTGTTTATATCTTTATTTCTTCCTCTTCTCTAATTGTTGTTGCTAATGTTTCCAGAACTGTACTAAACACTCACATTCGTTTTTTCCCCTTCTTTTTAAAATCTTTATTGGTATATTGTAGGTCACAGTTGTATAAATATCATTTCTGTTCTCTGGTATGAGAAAATGAAGATGTTAATGAGCTCTAGAATGTATGATGGATATTGGGAAATAGAAAATATTCCAAGGAAACTGTGGCAGATGGGCGAGTAATGAGAGGGTAAAGAAAAAATGTGATGGTAATAAAAAAGAAAAGGAAACAGTCATATATTCTGGTAGGCAGTTCTGTTTCTGAGATTCTTTTTCCACATAGATTCTATTTTTTATTGCTATGTGCTTACCACTGAGATATACTTTAGTTCCATGTACACATGTCTACAAGTACAAAAGTGCAGTCATATACATTGATGGACTGATCAGATAGTGCATGGAAGGACAGGATTAGCAGTGGCCTTTTACTCTAGCCTAGTGAACAACTAATCTAAAGAGTCATTCAGCTACAGAAGCAGATCAGAGTTCTCACTGAAATAGGAACTGAAAGTCGAGTGCATCCTTTCTATCATCCTAAGCCTGCTTCTATCACTTTTAATTCTTGAACAAATAAACATATTTATGGTTATAATTTGAAATTTCAATGCACATCTACGATCTGTGATAATCCAGTCAATGTAACCGACGTATTGGCACCTCAAGCATATATCATTTCCTTCAGTTGGGGATATTTGAAGTTCTCTTGAGTAATATTCAATAAATTCTTTCAACTAAATTCTAGGCTATAGAACATCAGTTAACTCTTCCATCCAAATGCACTGTGTACCCATGAAGCATTCTCTTCCAATCTCCCATACACCACACCTTTCCTAGGATTTGAGAACCAGTATTTCATACCCCTGCTTAAAGATCAACTTTGTGGCTTTTATATGTGAGTGATCACCTGAGAGCTTTGCATTTCCATGTCTGGTTTACTTCTTTTAACACGATGTCTTCCAGTGCCATTCATGCAGCTGCCATACTGTTTTACTGAAATATGTTCTTTGAAATTGTTTCAAAGTCCTTTGATTCCATCAAATGCCACGAACCAGCAGAGCAATTCCTGAACTACCTGGCCCTCCTGTTTCTACACTTTTAACAGTCTCCATACATTTGTCTGTAATTGTGTGTTAATTTACATTCTCATAAACAGTATATGTGATTAATTTCTCTGCAGCGTTTCCAGCATCTGTTATTGTCTGTCTTCTTGACAGCACAATTCTAACCAGGGAAAATGAAATACTGTTATGGTTGGATTAACTTTTTCCTGATGATTTTTATGACCTTGAACACTTTTTCATGTACTAATTAACTTTTTGTATATTCTGGCTATTTGCCTACTTTTGATCAGATGATGATGACGATGATGGAAATTACAATGATTGTGTGATTGAGTTTGTTGGTATGTTCTGAAAACAAATGTCTTAGATGAAACTTTTCACTCATTTTATATTTTCCTCACCAATTTATTATTGATCATTTTTTATTGTACATAAGTTATTTAGTTTGAGGAAATCCCAGTTGTCAATTTTTTTCTTTTGTTACCTGTGCTACTGAGGTCATGTCCAAAAAACCCCTGCTCACACTAGTCTCCTAAAGCATTTCTCTTATATTTTCTTCTAGTATTTTGTTTTATATGTATATTTATGTATTTGATCCATCTGGAACCATCTTGAATCTGTCTGTATATGGAGAACAATTCTAGTTTCTCCTGTTTATTGAAATAAATTTGTGTTCATATTTTGAAAAATTTTGAACATCTCAGTAAAAACCTGACTAAAATTTCCACTGAAAGAACAAAAAGCAACAAACAAATGTTATAATATTGACTTATATATACAGACACAATTTTTGTGTACACATGTAGTATACAAGACAAGATGTACGTGTCTCATATAATTATTTTTAAACTTTACCAAGAATACTGAAGAAATAGAAATAAAAAGAGAAAAATACACCTAATATGTTCCAAATTCTGTACCAAACATAAAACAAATCCAAAGCTATGTATTCTATACCACAGAATTCATACATAATCATAAACATCTTCCAAGACCAAATAATTTGTATATGGTCATATCATTATACCATGCTGTCTAACAAACTAATTTATAATTTTAGACACTGACAAATTGCTAAATGGAGTAACATTTTCAATGTAAATTTCCAACTGTTTTTCAAACCTCCCTCCTAATTAACATTTTCCATACTGATTTTAAAATTGTAGTTCTAGTTGTTTTGTACTTTATCATCTCTGGATTGAAATCGTGTTTAAATCCTCTTTGTCTTATTCTATACTCTATTTTTTCTCAATTCTTAATACTGATCTTTAAGTTATTTTCTCTATTTTCTTGTTCAAAAATCAAATTCTGCAGCTGTTTATAATTTCTCTGCAGGTGCTACTGATAGATAATTATTCCCTATGGGTTTCTAGTACAATTCCACTTGGCTCATTTATCACATACAATTACATCTATTCTACTTTTTAAATGTTTTTTGTTTTGTTTTGTTTCTAGTAGACTTACAAGAAATACCATTATATCAATGTTCAACTAACATCTGTGGGTAAAAAGCATTAAAATACAAAAGAAATGTCTTCAGGGTGCAGCTCTGCATTATGTTTCTTTCTTCACTGTCTAAATAGCACTACATTCATGTCATTGTCTTGAAATTTTGAACCAAAAGAGGAATAAACAAAGCTTGTTTTACCATGATAAAATCTGAAGGAATATGTTTTGTTATTTAGCACTTAGGGTTGGCAGGATAAAAAAAAATAAAGAATAGTGATTTCATGTAAAATTTTCTCACTATAAAAAGGGCTTATCATCTTAGATATTTTACATGTAAAAATAAGCAATACAGAAACCTCTCAATGAACTCAATTCCGTTAGCTACCAGGCTTGCTTTGCATATGTGTGCTGTGCTTGGCAATGATGGATAATTATAAACAGGAACAGACCGTGCTCTCCTTGGTGTCTGTATAAAAACTGACTGGAGAATCAGCGTTAGAACTAGTACCACCTTTAGAAGCAGAATGATAAACACACGGAGACAGTGCTACAAATCATCCAGGTGATGTGATTGGGAAAGTCCCCTGAAAAGGGAGAATGTGGTTATTCAGTCTTGTTAGACTAGATGAATAACTTGAAGAACAATTTCAGGAATTTTCAAAAAACAAACTGGTATTTGGACTTCCAGAATCAAGGCAGGTATATTAGATTAATCTAGAAAAAATTTTGCTGTTCAAAATGTTTCTCATCAACTGGAGGAGTGCAAGGACTTGACAAGTCAGTTTCCATCCATTTATTGGTTATAAACATTTTGCTTTAGGAGTGGAAAAAAAAGAGTGTTTGTGTGAAAATCCCAGATGTATGTGTACAAAAGGCAGATACAGGGGCTGAAGTACATGTGAGTTGTGCCTTAATCTAACTATGTGTGTCCTATAGTCTGAGAGTAATAGAGGCCACAGAGAAAAAACATCATTTTGTTTGTTTTTATTTGTTTCTTTGTTCACTTCTTGTTTACTGGAGATTGAACCCAAGGTTCACACTGAGTTACATCCCCAGGCCTTCTCCCTAAATGACTCAGGCTGAGCTAGAACTTGTGACCTTAAGACCTTGGACTATCAGACTATGAACTACTGTAGCCTGTCCAGCTCTTAAAATTCTTAGAAGAGAAACACAGTTGGCCAGGTGATGATGGGATGGGACAAAAAGGACAGAAGGAGACTCTTTAAGTCTCTGAGGTGACAGAATATAGACAAATCACTTTTGTTTTCCATTTGTAACTACAGGAATGATTTATCACTTGAAATTCAAGGAAAACAAGGAGATACCAAGTTTGTAAGATGTTCATCACCATATCTCTTTCAGTGATTGGAGATGTTCAATCAAATGAGCGAGAAGCACGCATCAGCTGCCAGTCAGTTCCAAGAACTCCTGAGACTCACATGCCCTGGAGACAGACCAATGTGGAGACCCCAGGTGACACAGCTGGTGTTTCGAGGAAGTCATGACGCTCAGCCATTGCAAGTTCTTAGAGGAAAGATAGAACCTGTCCCATATGACAAACCAGCATCTAAGAACCCAGTGTCAGGGGCTTAAAGTAAGAGTCATCAAATACTCTGCTTTTGATGAGGCAGTTTCAAGAATTATATATCATGGTAAACATGGAACAGCTCTAGGAGTAAAAACAACTTCCCTGTAACAACGTAATACACATTCAGTTAGTTCTCTCATTGTGACTACAACTAGAACTTTCAGAGTTATCTTTGTTTCTTGTAATGTAAAATAAGAAAAGGAAATTACTCCTATTTTTTTAGTTTAAACTCATAACTATTTAGTTTACCTTTCTCTGATGTCTCTTTATTATTATAATCACATTTGCATTTTTATCTCCTTATATCTATATAACAAAGTAAAATATATTTTTGTTTTCCTTTGTATTTTTAAGTTTGTACTTTGATAATTAAAGGGAATGTACCAAGAACTGCTTACACATTAATACAGTATATGTTATTGTGAATTCATGATTGTTTCCTGCACCATAACATTTAAGAGCCATAATTAGCAACCACAGGTATTTTCAAGTTGCCGTCACCAGATACCTGAGAAGCAACTTCTGTGTTAGCTCATAGTCCATAGGTGATTTACAGATTCAATAGGAAGTGTGCAAAATTCGCACCTGCTCATTAGTATTTTATAGTCATTTTAATAAATTAATAAGTGCTGTAAAGATGGACTAAACACTGGAATGCAAGACATTAAACTGACCACATGTGGAAAGACATAAAATCCCCTTGAATGGAAAAACAGATGACATCCTATTTCATTTTCATCTATTAATATGCACAGAATGGAATATTACTTTAAATGAAGAAGAATTAAAATCACTTCTGGATTTGAGGGCAATAAAGTATTTCAAAACTGGTCTGAGAATTTATCAACAAATAATTTAACTAACAGTATTCCATCTAATGTAGACTCTCCCAGGATGCTATCATTCTTAACCTAATAAGAATATTGTGAAGAAGCTATACAATCATAATTTGAAGAAAATGTAAAGCATTTTGGATGCTCAGAAATCTAAATAAATTAGTCCAGAAATTTTTTAAAAAGCCCCTATATGAATGGTGAAGGGGAAAAAGAAAAATAAACTACCGTGGATTAGGATAAAAGATATCCAAGCATACTATGTATAAGTGGTTAATGGATAGTTGTGAGTTTTTCTACTTAATTAGAACATGAAGGAAAAATTGAGAAATTATCTCTCTAACTACCAGTTCTTTCTCATGGATCTTTCACTGTGTTTCTGGGACACGGGAGGGTAGAACAGAAGAACTGAAGGTAGCCACGTATCCACAGTACCCCCGAAGGCCCGGGGCCTCTCGGAGGGACACCAGCACACGACCAGTGCCGCAGAGCAGATCTCCAAAGTGGAGCCACATAGCCTGGTGAGAGGAAGATGGGGAAGTAGAACAGGGCTCTCACCAAGTGTGTTATAGCTGAGGTCACCGCAGAGTACAAAGTGGTGAGAAATATGTGATAATGCAGACATTTAGCTCAGAGGATGATAAAAAGCTGTCATCAGTCCTAGAAAGTAGAAGAAATACATCAAGATTTTAGGAAAGTGGGAACTGGCCTGTAACACATAAAGTGAATTCCAGAGTCTTCTCATTAGAGCACGGGCAATCACTCCCTTCTTCCAGGCTTATTAAGGTATAATTAGAAACCTTGTATAAACTTAAGATGTACAGTTTGAAGATCTGACACGTTGTGAAGTGATCGCCATGATAAAATTAATTAACCCATCCACGGCCTCACAGAGCTACCATTTTGTGTGGGGTGTAGTGAGAACATTTACAACCAATTCCTCACGCATTGCAAGCAGACATGGTATTAACCATAGTCACCATACTGCATCTTAGATATTTAGAATGTATAATCTTGCAGGTTTGGTAACACTTAACAAACACATCCACATTTTTTTCACTACCTTAACTCCTCTCAAGCCACCATGGTGTTCTTTGCTTCTCAGAGTTCAACTATTCAAATGGGTAAGTAGATAGGATCTCGCCATAATCTTTAAAGAACAAAGGGACCAGCAGAGCTGACCTGAAGTAACAGAAGAGCAAGAATAATAACAGATCAAAGGTAACTGATAGCCCTTCATGCGTACAGGTATAGATATCTTTTGTTATTTTCCTTTTAAAATATTTGCATTAGTAGATCAGACATAATGGTTACCTTCATTCAAGGGAATTTGTGTGTACACATAAAATATCTCAATGCTCTTTCCCCCTTCCCACCAGGCCCCTTTTATTTTGCCAGTAGCAACACGTTTATGTCATTATAAAGTTAAATATTGTAAATATTATTTATTGATAAGTCATTATAAATTTATAATGGGCACAGATTAACAACCAAACTAATAGACTCAAAAATAACAAAATACATAGACGTTTTCCTCTGCTACAAAAATGTGTTCTGCACCAGTGAGAACCTCATCTATGGTCACGTGGGCACCTGCTGAAGTTCGTCTGCGAACCCTCACGCCATCTGCTGGTTATAACGGGACACATGGAAAGCAGACCGTAAGGAACACTGGCCCTAATTAATCTCTAATGCATATGGAATTAATTCAACTCCTGTTGTAAGTTACATTCTCATACAGTGAATACAGATATTTTGTTATAGTAGAGTTACATCTACCGATATAAGTCCATCTTCTACATTTTCATCCAAAATTTTTTAACGTGACATTAACTTTTCAGTATTGATAAAAATTTTCATATTATCAGTGGTCCACTGGGACTCAAAGATTTTTACAATGGAAGTTAACAAATATTTTCAGAATTGTTACTGAATGTTGCCGTTACATGACTGAAAAAGTGAACGATAATAATTATAAGAAAAAATAAATGAACGTTCTGTGCTGTAATGCAATCACACTATGGAATTCTCCTTTGAAGGAAATATTTTTCACACTGATGATCAATGAATTTAAGAGTAATCGTGATTTCTTGCCTAGAACCTACGTTTCAGGGGTGTCTCTGAAAAATCCCCCAAATTTTATTTGAAATTAGTATCACAAAAGTCACTTCAATTGTAAAATACCTTTACTTTTTTCAACAAGTGAATCCTATTGACATATCCCTTTTTCCAGTGAACTGTTTTCGGTTGCATCCTTTTCCTTTAATCATTCTGCATTAAGTAATGTGTGTACAGCAGTAAATAAACACAAGCCATTTTACCGTGTTACCTATACAGAGATGCCATATTTTTTGACAATTTTTTATTGGTACTTTTTATATACAGCTCACTATCACACTCAACATTGGGGAATTTGTACTAGTATATGACAGAAGTTAATTCTCATTTTTACCCATATCCCTACCCACCCACAACCCCCCATAATTTATAATTTTGTATTTGAAACCTTACATATACTTTCTATTTTCATTATGGGAAAATACATAAATCATTCCAAAGGAATAGTTCACAAGAAATAGTACTTATGCACCAGAATATCACCGAAGATTATAATCTCAGTTGTCTGCACAATGACTACAGTAACACCTTTGTCCTGCTTAATTCTTTGCCTATCTACTTCACCTTCATCTTTGGGCTGTTCCCATTAACAGACATCTATGTTTACCAGCCTCATGGATTTCTATTCTCCCTTCTCTAGTTCAAAATATCTTGGAGGATGTTGTCTCAACCCTGCCTTGGCCCTAGAACATTCTTTCACTCTTTTAAGGCCATAACTACTCTTTTTTGTGTTGGGGAATGGGAAAAAATGAGAATTAAATTATGTCATATACTGCTACAAATTCCCAATACTGAGTGTGCTCATAATGTTTATATGCAATGTACCAAAGAAGATAACAATAAACAGAAAAAATAATATTGTGTGTATATTTTTACCTACACATATATCATATCTGCAGAGTCAAAATGTTGCATCAAAGTGTTAATTCTTTTCTAAATAGCTGCAGGCAGGTTATCTTCTGACATCTTGCTAGTTTAGCTTGCCCAAAAATAGTAAAATAACTTCACATTCAAAATTGTTTTATGGTGTATTGTTGGTGTTTTTTTTTTTTTTTTCCTTTGGGGAGGGTAGACCAGGGATTGAACTCATGACCTTGCATTTGCAAGGCAGACACCAAAACCTGAGCTAAATCCCTGGACCTACTTATTTTTATTATAAAATGTTTTTTATGTAATTATCATTCATCTTGATGTAGCAATTATAGTTGTATAGAGGTCAAAAACTATTTTTTATGCTTTTTGCTCTCCTATAATTGTAATGGTCATTAGCAAATTGCACAAAAAATTAACTGGATGAAATGAATCATTTTTTGGTAACATTGCAAATATAAGACTTGAAAAAGATTAGATTTGGTGCAAATAAAATCAGTAGCAAAATAACAATTGCTGAAATTGTACACATTAATATTTTAATTGACTAAAATTGAGAATGTAAACCCTGACAATTAGAATGGAGACATTTGAACCTATTAAAAAGAGAGTTCCTTAACATAATTCCACCAGAGGAACTTTTAGTGGCATTATTTTATACATGTTAATAAGCACTGAAAAAATAACCAACAAATCAAGTATTTGAAATTTTCACAAAATGACGGTCTGTGGGGTTGTAGTGCCTCTCAGTTTTAAACACCTCGCTGAGCACTAGAGGTTCAAGGAATTAATCCTCAGAGAAGCAAAAATAGAATGTAAAATCTTCACCTGCTGAAAATTATTTTGAAACCAACATGTAAAAAACTAGAAACATTTAAATAGAGACATTTTAAACAGTGGAACCAAAGTGAAATTAGGATAATAGATTTAACTGAGAAATACACAATTTCTGTAAAAGGGTCATAATGAATTTGGCATACTACAGGGTGAAATATTTGTATTAATAAGCAAGATGTGGGCACATCCTCATGTGCCCTGAGTTCTCTATAAAAGTGGCCTTTGAAAAATGAAAGGTCATGGTGTACAGATAATTTAATGCACCAGAATGTGTATTACAAAATTTGAATGAGTAAAAATCATTTACTCAAAATGTCATTTTTTATAAGATCAGAAAGAAGGTTTGGAACCTGCCTTAGTTACTTTCTCATTACTGGACCAAAACAACTAACATGCACAAGTGAACAGATCGAGTTTGTTTTGGTTCAGTCTGTACAGCTTTCAGTCCAACCTGGTTGGTTTCCAAGGTAGAATGACTCAGCAAAGAGCACGGCAGCTGGAAGACAGCAGACTGCACGGCAGGCAGGAGGAAGCAGTGATTAAAGCAGGAAGAGGAATAAACATATATTATTCTATAGAAAATTTCTACTGATCAATTATTTTAATCTTATGGCTTTTATTATATTAACAGGAGGGGGATATGTTACTAAAAAGGAAAAAACATCAAAAAGTATTGAATTTTTAATATTCAGCATTAAAATTTTCAACAATAAATTTTCTTTAATTGAATTCTTTATTGGTACAAATTATATACATCTCACAATCACACATAATATTCGGGAATTTATACCAATATATGACACAAGTTAATTCTCATTTTTACCCATATCCCTACTCACCCACACGTCCCCACCCCCTATATACATGCTCTTTTATTTCTTTCAGAATCCTATTTATTCCTTCCCCTCATTACATTCCCACAGCAAATTTCCTTTGGAAATTTCCCATTCTAAAAAAACTGTCATACTTTTTAGAGCTCATTTGCATCTATAGGTGCTCATATCAAAGAGAAGATCCAGTATTTGCCTATCTGTGATCTATTTATTTCACTTATTAATGTGTCCTCCAGGTGTATCCATTTGCACATAAATGAATCCATCTTGTCATTCTTTATGGCAAAATAGTACTCCGTTGTATAATTTAAAAAAAAAAACACATCTTCTGTATCCACTCTCTAGTTGATGGGCTTAACTGGAGAAACAATAAGCCTGCTGGAAAACAGGTGAGGTAAAACTCTTGGAGACATTGGCTTAGGCAGAGACTTTATGAATAAAACCTCTTTAGCACAAGAACTAGCAGAAAGAATCAACAAATGGGATTTCATCCTACTGAAAAGCTTCTGTACAGCAAAAGAAGTCACTGGCACTGCTAAGAGACAACCAACAACATGGGAAAAAATCTTTACTAGCTGTTTATCAGACAAAGGCCTATTATCTACAATATATAAAGAACTTAAACAGATCAGCCTCCCCAAGTTTAGGGATCCACTTCAAAAATGGACATCTGAAATGAACAGACACTTCTCAGAGGCAGAAGTCAAAGCAGCTAAGAAACACATGAAGAAATGTTCAATATCACTGGTCATTCGAGAGATGCAAATGAAAACAACACTGAGATTTCATCTCACTCCACAAAGAATGGCCACAATTACAAAATCAACCAAAAATAAATGCTGGCGAGGCTGTGGGGAGAAAGAAACCCTTCTCCATTTTTGGTGGGATTGCAAACTTGTGCAACCATTGTGGAGATCTGTGTGGAGATTTCTCAGAAAACTAGGACTAGGGGTCCCATTTGACCCTGCTATCCCCCTGCTAAGAATATACCCAAAAGAATTTAAAAGATCACATTGGAAAGACAGATGTACACCCTTGTTCATAGCAGCTCAGTTCTTGATAGCTCAATCTTGGAAACAACCCAACATTAAATGTTTTTTGATGTATAAAGTACAAAAAATAACAACAGAAATAAATTCTTATATGAACTACAATGAAAGTACCAAATCATCTTTAGATGAATTATTACAAGTAAGGCAGTCTTCACTCATGAAAATAGCACACTCCATATGTACATATGCTGACAGAACATGTGTTTTGCTTTCCTGGCCTCTTTGTAGTCCATGCTTGACATTTCACACTGTTTGCCATAAAGGTATATAAATATGAGTGTGTGAAATCCACATTTATTCTTCACAATATTTGTATTAATATATTATTAATTTTAATTTTATAAGTTTTATTACATTGCAGGCATGGTGGCTCATGCCTGTAATCCCAGCAACTGAGAGGCAGAGGCAGGAGGACTGCTGAGTTCAAGGCTTGCCTGGGCTTCATAGTGAGCTCATGGCCAGCCTGAATTATGAAGTGAAACCATGTCTCAGAAAAAAAAAAACTTTTATTACATTAAAGAATGAGTGCTTAACAGGAAAAATAATCACAAAGATAAAGTATTTCATTTTTTAATGTTTATTGAGTGTTTATACAAAAGCCTCAAAATTTTCAATATTGGCTTTTTTTGGTGTACAAAGTATAAAAAAGAATATCACAAATTATAACTTGTGTGAAATAGATGAAAATACCAGTATCACCCTACAAAAAATAATCTTTTCAATTATCATACTTAAGGAAGTCATATACATAACAACACATTCTATACACTTTTAGCAACACGTCTTGAGCTTTTCTGGAATTTTTGTAGAACATGCTTTACATCTTGCTTGTCTTGCTATTGTAGGGAGGGTCCTATTACATTATGCAATGCATGGGTAACAGAGATATACATTGTCAGTGAAATAACATGAGTTAACATGACTTATGAATTTAGAATAAACATTAAAATTTGCACAGCACCTGTTTACCTGCACTACTAAACCTAAAAGACACATCAAAAATAAAAACCTATGGGACACACAGTGCAAATAATAGTAGAAGTCCACAACAAAAAATAATCTATGCTTCAATTATCACACCAAAAGCAGGAATCACACATGAAAATTGCATGTTTAATATATAAGTATCACTCACACTGATGGTAAGTTTTATTTTCATGTCCTTTCTTGTAGAGCACACTTGATATCTCAGATTTTCCTTACAGTCTGTTTTTGGGACGCTGGGCCTGCCTGTTCACCAGTCAGCTCACCAGTGTGCTCCACAATTTCTTTGTGTATTTTCCTGGGCAGAAAGATTTTGTTTTACCTCTGTTGTAAATGATCTCTTGTGAGGGACAGTCTCAGTCCTCTAAGAAAATTGTTCTGTGATATTTTACATTAGTTATTTCTTTATAAACTATCAGTTTATACCATATGTTTAGGATCAAGTAAAATACAACCGTTAGTCAATGCTCTGTTTCAAATGACATCATAGTTTCTGCATAACTCATCAATATCATCTACTCAGCCTTTGATTTTGTTGTTAAAAATTTCATCACAGGCTTCCTTTCCACTGTCTGAAATCAAAAGATTTCAATTCTTTATTTTGAAATTGCAGAGTATTTCATTTTGAATTTCTGGTTTGTTTCTACGTGCAGTTTATTTGCTAGTCAACTTGGGTTCAGGCATTCTGTCCCAAAGGTTTCACCCGTGAAAGGTCCTCACTATATTTTTGGACCTAGTTGTAACATTGGGTTTTTCCAATTGGTTACATGACCATTTTGTACTGTTTCAACTAGTGAAACGTACTTACATTACTGCTTTCCTCATAATCTTCAGAAGGTCTGTATTCCATGTCTGTGTCAGTTGATTCTTGCTCCCCTTCACTGTCACCAAAACTTTAGTTCACATAGCTAAGGTCAAATTCATTATCATCTTCATCTCCCCTGCATGAGTAATCTGAACATTCACTTCCAACCTTTTCCAAAACTTTCAAATCTAGTTTTTCTTGTAATTTTGTATTGACTTTGATGACTTCTACCAGTCAAACAAAGAAACAAAACCTTTTAAAAACAAATCCTAAATACACAGAAATGATAATTCATGAGTAAACTCACCTGTTGCTGCCTTAGAGTATACACTTTGCCATTCGTCTGCCAAGTGTGTGAATGTTGAGATGGATTCTATTTGCTTTCCCCAGGTACAGCTAATTAAATTATGGTAAAATACATGTTTACATAACAGAAGAGTGGTGTGGGTGTATTTTACCTCCTGTGATGCTCAGATAAACACACAAAATCTTTTAAGACCATTAAGTGGGTAAAAATCCTAGTTTGTGACTGTTTCATCTGTGCACATACCTTGCTGCTCGTCATACCAAGTGAGTAAACATAAAAATTGTTTCCTACAGGGTTTATTACTATTTGTTAAAGTACAATTTCACAATAGCAAGTGTTGGTTGGATAGTTGTGATCTAATGTTATACACAACATAAATAACAAAAGAAGAGACATTTAAAATCTCTCAGGCTTTAAGAGATCAGGATGAAATTACAGCCTACACATGTGTGTAGTTTAAGAAGAAATTAAGAATAACTTCTAAAATGTTAATGAAAACAAAATGATTCATTTTATAGTAAAAAATCTAAAATCATCCCAAAATTTTCAGAAATACATTCTTCCTTTGCTATATAAAAACAAATTAATAAACTAAAATCCAAATGAAATACCTACTATAATAAAAAACAATACAAATTTAAATGCTTCCACGATCAAAACTCTGAAAATAAAGTACCGCTGTATATTTACAACAAACTGTCTTAGATTTAGAAAGTATTGAAAAGTATAAAATGATCATTCCTTTCAAATATTTAACTATTGAATTTTGAATAACATCCGTTTTTATTGAAAATCTCTATTTCCTCCTACTTCAGTGTCTCAGGACTTGAGAGGCTGAGGGAGGAGGATTGCCTGAGGTTTGAGGGCAGCCCAGAGTACACAGTAAGTTCAAGGACAACCTGGACTACAGAGCAAACTTTGTCTCAAAAAAAAAAAAAGAAAGATATAGAAACTATACTTTCAAAAACAGTCATAAAGAATTTACTATCATCAAAACACTTGAAAATAATGTTAAAATCAAGATTAATGATAATTATATTAATGATAAGTTATATTAATTTGGCATGATTACAGTTAGAACTTTTGTGAAGTTTAACTTAGCCTAAGTGTAGTAACTGCTTTTGGTCACAAGGTCTAATTTTGAGAATTTGGGCCAAAAAAAATGTTTATGGGAATTGAAGTTTTCCACTACTAAATTCTAAAGCTAATGTACTGCTATGTGTTACAAGGAACATGATAATGGACAACATCTTCCACAGCAACTTACCAGCAGTGCTGAAAGCATTCTTCATATGTCTGATTATTGAATCAACCTGTAATAAAAGTCAAGGGTAAGGCATTAAGATAACACAATGAAGACACTGCTGAAGAAATTTCTGCAGAGGTTTAAACCAATCGGGTGAGCATTTTGATAACTCAACTCGACAGTTTAAACTAATTTGAGATATGATTGATAAGGGAAGCTTTGTGCTTGGGTTATCTTTCTTAATATCAGGTTTCTCCTTTGCATGAAAAAAATAACTCAGTTTATGAATCATGAGCTCAGGGATTCTGGATTCCTGAAATAGTAGCACAAACATTTTATGACCAAGACTTAGGAGAATGATTTATACTTGGTCACTTTGAGAAGTGCCAACTAAGATCAGATTTACTGTGTATTGTAGACAAATATCTCAGTCATTCACCAACCTCACAAATAATCATTTCTTCTACCTGCCCCATGGCATTTGCTACAATCATCTTTCAATAATCTTCAAAATTGAAATATTATAAACACAATTTGCTTTCTAATTTCCGCCCATTCATTCTTCTTCTACTTCTAATATGCAAACTCCATGAAATTCATTTTTTATGAATATGCTTATAATTTTCCTATTTTCTTTCATTGGACCCTCACATACAGTGACCCCTGACTGATCATCTTGTTTATTCATTTTCAATTTATGGTTCATCTTCTTTTAAAATGAAACATTTATTGGTCCTCAGTAAGACCATTTGATACGTTTTTTTCTTAACCATGGGGAAAATGTCTAACATCTCCAGCCTGACATTAAGTGTATCTAATTGTGTATGATGATGTCTCCAGTCTCAAGCTGTAACTCAGGATTCAAGTGCCAGTCAATACAGGAGCTATAGAACTCTGTCTTGCCTCAGCCTTTCATATTTCACCTCAATGCATGGTTTTCTAGGTTTTTCTTGAAAACATACATTTATGGAAGACAATACTCAAATGCTTTCTCTGTGTGAGACACTTCTGAAAATCAAAGACCTAACTGACATCAATACTGTTAGGAAGGTCTTGGAGGGAGCTAGTTGCCATGGTGAGAAAGTGTATCAACTTCCCACAGATGATCCCGTGAGGCAGGAGCCACTCGGGCAAGGCATAGTGTTGCCATAAGATGGGCAGTGGGCTTGGATAGAGAGAGAACAGACAGAAGCTCTGGGAGGAAAGTCACAGTCAATTCCAGTTAGCGGTGAGGGGAAGTGTGCACTGGACCAACCGACCCTCTTCTCTTGAGGAAGAATTTTAATACGGTACAATCTGAAAGTTGAGGTAAGTTTTAATTGAAGCTGTTAGAATATACATGTTATCAGCCTTCATCCAAAGCCCCAATTTTTGAATTTGAAACCTTGTACTCTGTTTAATCAAAGAAAGGCCATAAAATTGTCTATAGTTTATACGTTTACCCCCACCCTGGGTTCTTTGGATTACACGTATTGCTCCTTCTCCCTGAGCGGCAGCTCCAGCCCCGACTTAAAAATTTGTTGTGAGACAAGCCTTCACACTGGCCGTGCTGTCCAGACTGGGCCTGACCTTCAGAGCCTGAGGTCGTCCTGCCCTGCCAGAGCACCGAGTTTACAGGTACGCAGTCCTGCAGGCGGCGCCATTTCTTTTATAATGCAAAATTTCATAACTACAGTTGTCCTCAATATCTTCAGGGGATTGGTAGCAGGACACTCACAGATTTCAAAACCTACAGATTCTCTATTTTCTCTACAAAATGGCCTATATTAACATATAACCTACACATGAACTCCCATATGCTTTAAATTCTGTCAATTATTGATATTTCCTAAAATAATATAAAAGTTATGAAAACAGTAATTGTATTGTGGCCATAAGAAATAATTATGAAGGAAAGTCTTATGAGTTCAGATTTTTTAAAAACATTTTAAACTGCGTTGAGTTGAATATGTAGACGCATAATTCAAGGATAAAGAGGACTATATAAAAATGTGTGAGATAAAATACTGCAAAGAATCAACAACTGGGCTTTTATCTTACTAAAAAGCTTTTGCACAGTAAGAAAAATCACTCATAGAGTGTAGAGACAACCCACAGAGTGGGGAAAAAATTTTTATGAGCTATTCAGATAAAGGATATTATCTAGAGTATATAAATAACTTAAAAAATCAGACCTCCAAATTTAAAGACCAAATGCAAAAATGGACATTTGAGATAAAAGTCATGACTCAAATGAAGAATTAGAAACAGCAAATTAAATACATGAAAAATGCTCCACATCGCTGATCATTCATGAAATGCAAATTAAAAGTGTTGAGCTTCCATATCACTCCAGAAGGAATGGCTGCTCTCAAAGAACCAACCCTTAGCAAACGCTGGACGGGCTGTGAGGAAGACGAGAACCCTTCTCCACTGTGGGTAAGAGTACTGACTAGTACAACCGCTGCTGACAGCAGTGTGGAAATCACTCGAAAAATTAAGACTAGAAGTTCCATTTGACATAGCTGTACCAGTTCTTGGTATTTTCCTTAAAGAATCAAAGATCATACCGCTGAAATATATGCAACCCATGTTTATAGCAAATCCGTTTATAGCAGCTAAATCTTGGAAACACCAACTCACAAGTGGATAAAGATGCATGTTTTATATATACCAGAATACTACTGTGTCATAAAGAAGGATGGGTTTCAGACATTTATAACTAAATGGATGGACTTTGAAAACATAATCTTAAGTGAAATAAATTGGGCACACATATTTAAATACTGGATTCTCTGGTATGAGAAAATGAAAATAGAAATCAGCAATGAAATGTATAATGGGTGTTGGGAAATAGGAAGAAAGTTCAAAGGGAAGGGGAAAAGGAAAAAGGAGGGAGAAAGGAAGGAAGGAGCAAGAAAAAAAGTGAAAATAGAAGGAAAACTAGAAACAAAGGTTTGGTATATAGGGACTGGATAAAATAAAATTTATTAAAATTTAAACATGGAATATATTTATGTATGAAATACCATGAATGTGTTGGTATACATACTTATATATACATACATGCATGCACAATACCTATACATGCATATTTACCTAAATAATCTTGAAATACCAACTTGCCAACTTTTTAAAACTTTCATATAAAGTAATTTTAAAATGATTTATTGAGTTTAGAAACTAACAATAAAAAACTATTAAAATCTATCAACAATAACCATATTAATTATTGAGTAGCACAAATTTGGTTGTGTGTGTGTGTGTGTGTGTGAAGCATTTCTATTATTATCTTACAATGTCTAGAAGCCTTTGGGGAAGTGAGCATCTCATCCTTACATAGGCAATAAAAGCCTAAGCTATGTTCAACTCACTTCGCATTGATTCTAAAGCCTTATGTCTTGCCACTAATCCACTGAACCACTGATTTGAAAGAGTATATTGCATCACACTGGTGTCGACTGATGCAGGATAATGAGTTGAGCACTGATTTTTATCTCCCAAAAAAGATTTGGTAAATTCAGAGCTATTTGATTATTTACGAAAGGTAACACAATTTACAGGAAAATGTTCCTTCTTGGATGGTACAAATTTTCCATTTTTGGGGTATCGTTTTAGATTGCTCATAACAAGATTAGATCAAATGTCACATTTTCATAATGAGACTGCAATGTTTATGAGAGAGGAAATAATAGTGTTCTGATGGCTAAAAGTTGGGCTAATTATGTAAGATAAGATTTAGATTTTAACCCTGAATTTATCATTTGCTAGCACAGTGTCTACAGGCAACATCTGAGCCTCCCTTTTACTGTCTGCTAAGTCAGAATAATGATATTTTCTACACAGTACTGTTATCTAAATTGTAATCATCCCTGCACCATAATTAGACGTTCTTACCTCCATTTTGTCTCTTCCTTTTTGCTTCCTTCTTTGACTCTTCCTTCCTCCTTGACTCTTCTACTTGCTTATTTTCAGGGATTCACTATGAATACTTACTAATATTTTTCTTTAAAGAATTCACATCAGATAAAGGAAGAAGGAATCCAAATGCAGACCTGGAGCAGTCAAGTGATTCTGTTTCCATCTCATCATTCTCATAGCTATATATGTCATTAAATATATATCCTAAGTATAGATAAAATGGTAAGGCTTCTGCAGCAAACAGTATAAACCTAACAGCTAATATTTACACAACACAAAGAACACGTGTTCTGTGTTATGGGCGCTACAAAGTACTAAGGTGATTTTGCCACATCTTCAGCCCCAGGGGTCGAGCTAGATATTGCTCTTTGAAAAACCTCAAGAGGATACCAGGAAGAGCCCCTGGCCCGGTTCCTCTTTGGGGAGTCATTCTCCACAAATCCGAGAAGATGCAGCTGAGCTCTCTGCATTGGAAAGTGCTCTAAACCCTGAGAAACAAATTCAGCAATGAATCACGGAACTCTCTGGAGTCCTGACGATATTTCCAAACAGTACAGCTCTGCTATTTTGGTCCCCCAAATGTCCTACATGCACCAATATCAAGAAGTAAAATATTAAGTTGTATATTATCTTTTAAAATTTAAACAAAAATTACAAAACTAGGTGAAAATAAAGGTTCAATTTGTATTTTATGAAATATAAAATTTCCCATCAGTACCCTGAATCATCTGCTTGAAAGACACCAAGGGTGTTCTTTTACTAAATCATATTTTAAGATATGTAAGATGGAGACGTGTAGTCGTTGTAATAAAACAATAAGACCACTTCATTATTGCAATGGCACCTTCACAGAGGTTTGACGATTATCAAAATAGTCACTTTGATTTTTAATACTTCCATATCTATGTAAAATGGTCAGAGGATACTTTAAGTTCAATTTGAAATCCAAATTAAAAATGTGCTACATTTTATTACTTACTTTTAAGATTTTGCCACAGAGCAATAAACCATACATATACCTTAATAGTCATCTATTATTTCTTCTGAAATGAAATAATATACTTTAATCAGGCAGGCCTTCACTTTAAATTAAGTATATAAATCTTTTCAAAAATTTATCCTCACATATAAACTATTGAATGAAAGGTATGATCAATATGGATAGCTATACACTGCTTAGGAGTTGAAACTTAAAAATTAATTTTACCTCAATGAGTTAAATAGTACCAACCCATTCTCCAATAAGTTAGCACTACACAAGCACTGAAAGGTAAATAGTAACTGCAGTGGAAAACACAAAGTTTTATCCACAAGAAAAAATAATCACGTCAACTCGAAAACCCCTTGTATTTATTTGAGACGCACATTTTATTATTATGAGTAATGGAAGAAGATTAAATTAACAGTATGAAAGCAGTTTAACAAAAGTTTCCACATTAGTGGTTTTCAGTTTGTGAAAAGCTAAAAAAATTATGCCTTCTCACGAAGCCAAAAGGGGATTTGTTGGATTATGTTAGAGCACAGCTTCAAATGTTAGGGGTGTGGAAATAATCCTGAAAATCCTTGGTAGGCAGAGGCAATTACTAAAATGATAAGGTTAGCAATACAATGCCTGCCACAAAAGGAAAATGCCCTCTCTTTAAATCTCTGTCTGCTCAATACACAAAGCATGTTGGTTAGGATTCACTAGAGGAAGATTTAATTTATTTCTTAAAAGATATACGTGTAATGTAAACGATTTATAAAGCAGGCTTACAATGTCCACTTACGGAGTCAGGGTAGAAGAATGCAAATGGCAGTCTGCGGAGGACGCAGTCACATGCGTGGCCTGGAGCTCAGTGCAGAGGTAAAGGCCATTCTGTATCAGAAAACTGAAGAATCTGCATCAGAGGGCGGAAGAGCGCCCTGGGAGCCTGCAAGAACTGAGACAAGCGTCTCACGGTGATGACGAAGGCTGGCACACTTAGCAAAGGGCTAATAACAGCAGGCTCCCTTCTCCTTTCTCTTTACATCACATCCAGGCTACAGCCATGTTGGTTGGGGCCACCCATCCACACCCAGGATGAACCTTTCTTCTTTGTTTGGATGCTTATAGCACAGTCTTCCAAATAAGCTCAGCTATGCTCCAGTGATTTCCTAGGCACTTCTTAAGGCATTTGAGAAGATACCACAATTGACTATATGCAAAGCCAATTATACAAAACAGAAAGAAACAACAATTTTGAAAGCATTTCTAGAAATTGAACTGTCTTCATATTTAGCATTAGATGTAAGCATTTTAATACAAAACAAGGCAAAAATTTGAATTTAGAAATGTCTTTATATTTAAGATGACAAATATAAATTGATTTCACCAATGTGTACATTATAAAAATAGTAACTTCTAAAATGAAGAAAAGTATGATTTGTTACTTTAAGGATTTTATAACATAGTTTTATAAATATCAGGAAATCTGAAAAGTCAGTAGTTTTCATGCAATGAGTTATTTTATATTGATGTTCTTCAAATTGATATCTTTAGAAGTATAAAAAAGTGTACATGTATGTAGTTCATTTTCTATAATTTTTTTACCTATGTAATGAAAAATCAAGGTCAATCTATTCATATGTAAAAAATATTTGGTTTTATTCATAGATAAATGTGAATGTTTGATACTTTATATCTTGGTACAGAAAAGTTTCAAATCATATATATATGTGTGTGTGTGTGTGTGTGTGTGTGTGTGTATTTAGTATGAGCACAATTTGCCATTGTTAGGAGGCTATAAATCTCTTCATAACACATTCAAGGCCTTTGGGATAAAGTACAAGCCAAAGAGAAAAGCCCACAGTGAAAATTTTCAGAAGCTAATTATAATGAAGCCTGAATGATAGTCAAATGTAAATTTCCATGGGGATCCGATTAACATTGTTCCATTGGTAGAAAACCAGAGAATAAGTCACTAATTTTTAGCTATTTTTTTCTATCTGATTTATCATGAGGTGGGCTTCTTTCCAGGCTAATTAAACTTGAATCATTTTACAAGCAATCCAAGTGCGGAAGCAGTAAAAGATGAAGTTCACTTATGAAGTAATTGACAAAAAGCATACAGTGTGTTTTATGCAGTCCTCATGTGCGTCCCTGTGCCAGAGGAGAGGCCTACTTACTGACTTGGGACAGCTCATTAGTTCATCTCTGACCTCAGCATCAGAGACTAGACACTCAAGGCCAAAATGAACTTACATGCTTCACGAGGGTGGCACATTCTAGAGCAAAGAACTTCTAAGAAGACACTTAGATTCTGGCGTAGGCATTATCAAAATATCCCTGGTGTTATCTCCGATGAATTCCCAAGTTTTTTTTTTCTTTTGACAGAAAAGTCAGAGCTGACAAACCCAAGTACTTCTCAAAGAAATTCATTTATTGAAATGTCTGACAGTTTGCTTCTTACCAAAGTTTCCAAAGTTGCTGGCAGCACATACAATGCTGTTGGCTTTGCAAGCTATGAACTGACAATACAAGAAGTAAAATATTATTACAACTGTCAGAAATTTACAACTGTTAACTGAAAGTGAACAGAGAAATGACAAGAAATATGAAATATATGTTAATTGAGAATCCATTACTTTTGTATTATTTTTCCCACCAGTCAAGAGACAAATACTAAAATGTTTTCTTTTTAAGAAGGTATAATCTATAGAACATTTGTTGTTATGAATCTGAATTCTTAAAATAGTTTGAATTCAAATAGCATATTCCTGAATTTCAAATGTTCTTTACACTAAGAATATCGCTTTGCATTGCTGCTAAATCTAAATAGCATGAGTCTCTGGAAATTATGGCTCATGCCCGTAATTCCAACACTTGGGGGGCTGAGGCAGGAGGATTGCTGAAGGTTTGAGATCTGTCTGGGCTATGTAGTGAGACACTGTCTCAAAAAGATAAATATATTTTTAAAAAATGAATAAAGAGATGACTCATGCAACTTGTTTCCCCAATAATAGATAAGATAAAATGCATTATATGTGTCATTACATTGTTTTATTAATGTATTATTTTATAAGGCTCAGATATAGATTATCATGTGTTATAAATGACAAAAATTCTAAGTTATTGCCTAGAACAAGATCTCTCATCATTATTGCTGACTGTATTAAATTCAGGTTTTCATCAATTAATTAAATTAAAGAATATGCTGTAAAGAAAAATTTGTAGTAGAATGAAATTACAGTATAGACATGCTAAAATCACTACTTACCAAGGCCTCACTTCACAGCAATGACAATAAAGAAATTCACTGAGCATGAGCATGAGATGAATTTTGACAGCCTACCCTTATAGCATAGGAGAATGTTTTACTTTACCAGATCAATCCCTTACTTTCTCCTCTGTCCTTTTGGACAGTTGTTTTAATGAGTTATGACGCGCCATTTTCAATGCTTCTGGAAAACCAGGCTTCTACTATCACAGAAGTGGATCTTTCTAAATGTTCATATCATGACAGTTTCTGGCACTGAAGGATCACCTGCTCCCAACTTCTTTGTTGGTATTATGAGGAATTCAAAGCTAAGTATATGACTGAGGTTACACGAGTGTTTTGCAGAAGCTAATGGTCAAATGAGTAGCTTATGATTCCAAATCTATAGTGATTTGTAGTTTTTACTAAGTGCTCATTTATTCAGTAGATTCACTTTCCAAATAAAAATATATTTCTTGATTACATTTGGCATGTATCATCTAGAGAATATGTCATGTAGACTACTTTCATAATAAAAATATATCTTCTTATGGAAAATATAAAAATATATTATTTTGTCAATTTCAGTTGTTGGATTCAAGCAGAACTAATATATACTTTGTGAAAGCCCACAAAGCAGCTTTGACAAAAAACGGATCATGAACCTTTGAACATGGCACAGATTCCAACTTCCTGTGGTTTGGATAATCCACTGACTCCCATTTCATTACCCCTCCATCACTACTTTTTGCCCCAAGAATATTCTATCTGAATTTAAAAATCCAGATTTTGAGTTACACCATAGTGAAACTTGGGAAGAAATCAACTTAGCTAACCCTTTTTTGCTCTACCCTGCAAAGCAAACCCAAGGTGAAGAGTAAAACAGGTTTGTATATTAATACAGTTTCTTTTAAAATTTCATACCTTTACTTGTGTAGATGACTGTTGCATATTTTCTCTTTTGTCTTGTTTCCATTTTCATCATCCTAGTGCAAATCATCATCATCTCCAGCTTGGAACTTTAAGTCATCACTTGCCCTTTTGTGATAAAGCTGAAGAAAATCTATTAAGGTTGGATACTACTTCTGGCCTGTTGAAATCTCACTTTCTATCTCAATAGTACATTCTTAGTAGAGCCTATTGTGCCTACAAGGCTGGGCCCCCAGGACCTCTCCTACCTCATCTCCTTGCACTCTCCTCTTTCTTCTTGTTCTGACATGCTATGGGTTCAAGATCACTCATTTTTTTCCACATTTGAAAGGCTCTCACTGTGCCAAATTATCTGCTTCTGTATGCACTAAGGTTCAAATTGTATGGTTGCACAGAATGGTTCCTAATAGAAAATGCTTCATTATTATTTAGTTTTCATTTATTTATTTTTCTTTAAAAATCTGACTATATTTGTTGTATCATTTGTTATCAACATCACCTTTTGTGTTAGAATAGAAATTCATTAGAAAAGATACTTTATCACTTTTTGGTACTGTATCCAAAATCAAAATTTCACATAGCACACTTGGCTAATATTTATTGGATGAATACTAAATGAAACATTACCCATCTCATTTGAAGACTCCATGGAGTCAAATTTCAATGAAAAAGTGAAAATTACCACTAACTTTAGTGTAACATCAATCCAATTTTTTTCAATCTAGGAAAAAAACAATGTAATTTAATATTATTGCTGTTTATTAGATGTGAGGAATAAATTTTGAGCTGTTTGATTACAAAATATAAAGAAAATATTATTTTTAACAATGATACACCATATAAGTTGTGTATACATATATATGTAAAATGTGCTTAAATTTATGCAGAATAAAACAGTAAGAGTAAAGACAGAGATTGAATCTATGTATCAATATTTACAACAAAGAAAACATCGTGATCTGCAACACTGTATAATCTGAAATTGGAAGTTAGAACTTTAAATTAGTGAAGGATATTGGATTCATCATACAAGAATTTTTACTTCTTGAGGGTGGTTATCTGGTTGCTGCTTGAAACATTTTAGCAATAGGGGAAATGACTGTGTCAAAGATAAAAACTAATTCCATTATCAGATAGTGACAATTATCAGATTGTTTTTCTTTTGTCCAAACCAAATCTCCCATCTTATCACATTCTTTCTGAGGTCTATTATAGCTAAATCTGTTGAAAAGGATATGTTTCAGGTATATAGAATGTTTTAACATTTTAATCAGAGTAATACTTTTTCATTTTATTCATCAGCTTACGGACTTTTTGTTTGTTTGTTTTGCTTTTGTTTTTGAGACAGGGTCTCTCTTTGCTGTTCAGGCTGGCCCTGAGCTCACTATGGAGCCCAGGCAAACCTGGAACTCAGCAATCCTCCTGCCTCAGCCTCCTGAGTGCTGGGATTATAGGCATGAGCCACCATGCCTGGCACTGTGGTATGTGATATTGATTGCTTGTGGGCGTGAGTCACCACGCCCAGCATTGTATGTGGTTACCGGTGATTAAACTCAGGACCTTGTGCTTGTGAGGCAGGCACCAGAACCACTGAACTAAATTTCCAGCCCTGAACTTTTTAACTATCACTTTATTTTGATCCTACTGAAACCCTTTAATATCTATCGTATACTAGGTTTCCAAGTATTCATTGCAATTGGTATGACAATAAGCATTTGAGTATGTGATTACAAATTAGTAATTGAAATGACCACACAACTATATGAGTTGCAAACAAAATTAAATTAATATGACCCTTTGAACATTAAATTAATATGCCACATATCCTGCAGAAGCTTGAACCAATTTCTTCTGATTTAGAATAGGTGATCTGAGATGAAGAGATGTTTTCCTCCCTGACTTGGAAAATCTACTTATTGAAAAAGACAGCACAATGTCATAGAAACAGGTACTGTCAGAATCTCATCATTATGCAGGAGTGAAGCTGAGGTAAATATAAGCTACAGAAGAGGTAAAAGGTTCATTATTCACAACCGACCCTGGTTATAAATTTGAATATACACTATTTCAGCACATAGACTAATGCACACCATATGCACATGAACACAATTGAGGATTTTAGTAGAGATAACAGCTAATAAGAACACGATTTTCCCATCAACAATGGCTGTCAGACAAAACAAAGATCATAGATTTATTTTTCTTCCTTCATGTGGAGAGGAAATCATGCTGAGTAAATACTCACCTCTATAAACTGACAATGACCATTGGGTTACCTTGCTATTTACTGTTATAAATGTATATCAACTAACCTTCCTAAAGTCTTAAATCCCTTAGTAAAAATAATAAGCATGAAGAGAGTGAATAAAATTAAAGAAATACTTGTATTTTGTAGGAAGAATGGCTGAAAAATTACCACAAAAACAGAAAATTTACTCTAAGAAAAACTTTAAAATATTGTGGTGATAATTACTCAATGCTACCTATAGTACATGTACGGTGCCTGTATGACTTGATAGATAAGTGGTATCAAAGTTCTGAAGGACCGTGATATGCTAGCCATTTAAATAATTTCAATAGAACAATAATAATTTCAATAATTTATTCTTGAAATAACCCCCAGACTTTCAGTGATAGCTTTCAAAAAGCCAATATAATACTAATTTTATTTGTGCAAATATATTAAAATATTAAATGGGATATTTAAAACTCAGTGCATTATGATAACACAAAATAATAAACTATGAATAATGAGAGATTATTCCAGAGACATAAGGGTCATTGAACATTAAGAAACCTATAAATTTCCAAGATTCAGATTCACAAGCTGAGCTTCTATAAACATGGTCATATATATATATATATATATATATATATATATATATATCACTATGATATGATTCTTTTAATCCTTTTGTGCATATTCCTAGCAGGGCAATATCAGGGTCAAATGGGACCTCTAATCCTAGTGTTTTTAGGAATTTCCACACTGACTTCCATAGAGGTTGTACCAATCTACATTCCCACCATCAGTGGATGAGGGTTCCTTTTTCTTTGCAGCCTCACCAGCATTTGTAAAATTACCACAAGAAAAAAATCTATAAATTTAAGTATTTCCATTAACAGAACAAAAGCCCATAAAAAAATAATTTTCCCTATCAATATTTGAAAAAAATAAGCTTTAAGTACAAAAGAAATGAAGATAATTCTTGAAGGTTATAAGATTTTTTATATGAAATGTAGAGCCAAAATTCCACTTAAAAATGTAACAAGAAGTATATTCACTTTAAAGACAGGGATAAAATATATGGCCACCACTCATTTCATTTTGCATTGTTTTGCACATTTTTGCCAAAGTAATAAATTAAGTATTAAATAACTGCAAGTAGGAAAGAAGTGCTCATTATTTTCAGGTGACATCATTGTTTATCTGTAAAATACAAATATTAAGACCACTTAGTATAATTTCTGTATACAAATCAATAAGACTGGTGAATAACTGCCTCAAATCAGTAATTTACAGTTTGAGAGTATACTTTAAAAAATCAATTTAGATCATCAAAAATCGATATAGTATGAAAATCTTTGATATATTCAGGAGCAGTACTTTTAAAAAACACTACAAATTTTTTACTCAAGTTCAACAAAATTTAGTTGAACAAATTCACCATTACACAAATAGCAAGTCTTTCCAAAGTAAATCATTAGTCTGATGTATTTTCAATTTAAAAAATTATGATTTTAGATGAGATTCTATAAATATATTGTAAATATCATAGTAGCTAAAAATCTTCTTTAAAAGGCATGAATGACATATTTGACAGGTACTTTTATCTCCTGATACTAAGAATTAAAAAGAGAATAGCTATAACATTGAAAATAACTGAATAGTATCAATGACCAGAAAAACTAAAGTGAGATAAATATAGCATTTTTATGAAGTAAGAGTTATTGAAAGATTAGCATTGCATTACATGTCAGAAACGAACTGTCTGTATTGGTAAAAATACAATTAATATACAGTTTAAAAGTATTAACTAAGTAAAAATTACTAGAAGAAAACTTTATGTGAATACCAGTATGATTTAGGATAGTAAGTAACAACAAATTATGGACACAGAAATTTAAAAAAATTGGCAAGACCAAAAAATTAATATAATCGAGGAAAAAAATTATTTGATTAAGTCTTTGGAGGAAACCAAACATAAGCTGGGTCTGATGGCATACACTTGTAATCTCAGCTACTGGGGAAGCTGAAACGTGACAATCAAAAGTTCCAGCAGAGCCAGGGACTTGGTGAATGACTTCCTCAAAATAAAAATCACTGGCCAGTTGAGCATTCCTGGGTTTAATCTGTATTTCTGAAAATAAAATAAAGGATGCTTGAGAATGTAGCTCAGTGTTAGAATGCTTGACCAGCTTGTACAACCATGTGACTCAATCCCAGTATCACTGCACACATACACAAAGCACCTAGAAGTGATAGGGGACAAAAATATTTAAACTTGTTTGACCACCAACTTGTCTTATTATTTATGTACAAAAAGTTACTTTAGGGCCGGAGGGTTAGCTCAGTGGTTCCAGCACCTGCCTCGCAAGCACAAGGACCTGAGTTCGAACCCCGGTAACCACATACAATGCTGGGCATGGAGACACGCCCACCAACAATCAACACCGCATACCACAGTGCCTGGCGTGGTGGCTCACGCCTGTAATCCCAGTACTCGGGAGGCAGAGACAGGAGGATTGCTGAGTTCAAGGCTTGCCTGGGCACCATAGTGAGCTCAGGGCCAGCCTGAACTACAATGCAAGACCCTGTCTCAAAGAGCGAAAGCAAAAAAAAAAAAAAAAAAAAGTTACTTTAATAAGATCATTACTTTAAAAACAAAATAGAGGCAATTTGAAATGGAAAAAATGCATGACAAACATAGAAAATACTTAAATGAAGTAGTCAACAATGTAAAATGTAAGTTTTTGAAATTGGTTAAAAATTCTAAGAAAATGTAAAATACGAAGTAGACAGCCATAATAAGAAGTGGAAATTGTTATTTGCATTTATATTGGTTTTCTTGTAATTGTACAATCTATTTACAACATGGTCATTTTTATAAAAATAAACTGAATAATATGTAAATAGATTTAGGGGATATTCACTTTAAAGACGGGAAAAATATATGGACACATATAATAATAGTAAGAAATAATTGAAGACAGATTTAATTTTATACTTACAGAAGTAAAATTTTGAGAAATTTATAATAATATTTCATTTACTGATTAAAATGGAGTATATGTTTTGGGACACATAGATCTGTGACATTTTAAAAAGACATTTCTGGGTAATGATGGAAGAGTGAAGCTATATCATAACATAACTTTTCCTTAATATATTAAAGAATAACAAAAAGTAATAAACACAGTAGCATAAATTAAGTACCAATAGAACAATTTCGTTTGATAAACACTGAAAAGTGTTGAATAACAAAAGAAATATTTTAACTCCATATCACCTTTTGTAAGCAGTTTGGAAGCATAGAAGTAAATCAAAATATTATAATTATTTAAAAATACAAGTGGCCTCTACAGTTTTATTGCTAACATAAGCTCCAAAACTCTGCTATCTTGCCTGATTGCAACAGGCAATAATCAAGATCCTGAGTGCCCTAGTGTGTGGAGTTATGTGACTATAATGTACAGATTATATGTCAGTCCATGATCTGTAGTGAGACATACTTTATATGTTGCTGCTTCTCAATTTCAGAGGCTGTTTAAGGTAGCACATCACCTAGACTGTTCTTTTTTGACATATGAAGGGGTTCCCGGAGCAAATGAAACAACTGCTCTTTCTAAGGCTCCAATACACTGGCTAACTGTGGATCAGAACCAGCAACATAGACATAAATAAAAAGCCAGGGGCCCAATAAAGGGGGTGAGGCTGTGCCCATTTGCCCATGCTCTTTCAGGGTAGGCCAGAGAATCTGAGAAACGTGACTGGTTTTTGTTAATGATGTTTTGCTAGCAAAGAAGGGAAGGCTGCGAAGAGTAGGTAATAAGTTGGCCTAAGGGTCTGCCGCTGAACATCTTTGAGCACACAACATCTATCCAAGTAATTCTTCCCACAGTTAATAAAGAACAGCAATGTGCTCAGTTAGGTTACTATTTCAACATAAATAAAAAAGGACCAATCCTTCATCAAAAGTCAATTCACTGATTTTCATCAGATTCATAATTAATCTGCAGTCTTAATCAGTGATCAGCAGGCTGAATTCTGAAATCAGCTCTGTTTTGGACAGGTTTTGACTCCCACAGTTCTTAAGAGACGAAAGGCTCATGTTGGCTCCTGGCGTGTAGAGGTTTCAGTCCATAACTGGGCAGCGTGGCAGGGGCCACAGCAGAGGAGCTCGCCGCCCACCTGGCAGTCAGATAGCAGCATCAAGGGACGGGAGGGGGATGGCCCTGAAAGGACCGGGCTGCTCGACCCACGCTTCTCTCAGCTAACAATTAGCCAAAACTCTTCAGAGCCTAAAGTGAGATCATATCCTGCGCCCAATCATCTCTGCAGAGCCCCCTCCATGAGTGCAGCAGTCTTTGAGGACACGTCGGACATAAACCATAACTAAATACCACCAACACACTTTACAGAGAATAGGCAAATGCTAAAAACAGTATGTAATGTCCCCAATTAAATGAAATAACGACTGAGGATGGCAGAAAGCTCAAAACAACAACTTGCATTTTACCTTCTATTGACTCCTCCTGGGCAGCTTTTCACTGGGATGGCCTGCACCTGACTTCAGCCTGAGGCTCAGGATCCCAGCACCACCTCTCAAGAGCTGGGTTTAGAAGTTTTCACAGGTTTCCTTGAGATTTGGACCACAGACAAGGATGCAGACATCAGGAAGGGCAGGCTAGCATGGCTTCCCTCTGAGCAGCCCGTTCTGTTTTCTTCAATGCCTCCTTTTAACTCTTGTTTTCTTTTTTGGCTCGGCACAAGCTTGCCCTGCAGAGCCAATTTCTCCCTCACTCTTCATTTTCATTTTTCAAATAAACGCTATCATTTCTTTGTGCTTGCTTCACTGAATTCTTTAAGACAAGAAGAACCTAGAAGCTAGAGCAAGCGAGGTGAGCAACCCGGAAGCTGGTAACATTTCACTGTAAGCCACTTTTAGAAATAACCACCTGAGAACAATTTGAGATAAACTTGTCCCAACCCCAAGTGTGTTTTTTTTATTTAAATCAAGCAAGGCCTTAAATCTAGATCCATTCATATCTTTGATTAAAAGACGATTTCATTTCAGTATTGCTTCAGTTCATAGTAATTACACATATTATATCTATTTAAGATTTGTTTCATAATTCTGCTTCTGTCCATCCAGGATCCTGCGGTTCACTGAGAGACTGGTGCCCTAGCTGCAGGCACAGTGTATCAACTTGAGCACAACCACTAAGGAATTTGAAGCTTTATCTCACTGCTGCATCTGCTAAAATCTCAGATCTTTGGTAAAACGTGAGTCCTCTTCAAAGGACATACTGAAGTTCAGTCAGTAGCAGATTGAAGAAAGAATGTATGCCAATATTTTGACCTCTGAATTTATTCTTTTACATCATGTCAAGTGATTTCTTGCATCTCAACTTCATTAAATTCATCACAATGTTAAGATTTTCATCCTTCCTCTGTTACAACTGCTATCAGCTGCTTGGGCCAGCACAGAGGAGCTAGAATCTTAGTAATTGTTTTCCTGATGCTAAGTTCACCATGATCTCTAATTGTGTTCTTTGCTCTCTCCACTCATACCTTTAAATTAATTTGAACTTGTACAAATTCTCCAGTCATGGTGGGGTTATGACCTGATAAACTCACCATAAATTGAAAATATCTTGGGTCACAAATGCATTTTTTACACCCTTACCAAATAACACAGCTTAGTGTATCCTACCTTATGTGCTTAGGACACATTAGCCTACATTTGGACAATTCACCCATCATAAAGCCTGCTTGATACTAAAGTATTATCTCATGTGAACACACTTGGCTGCTTTGTAGGCATGATCAGATGCAAATCCCATGCAGCACTGTGTGCCAAGAGCACAGAATGTCTAGTCAATTGTAGGTTGTGAGCTGTTTACTGTTGTGATTGATCTTCTGGCTGACTGGTAGGTTCTTCCAGCTCACTGCTGCTGCCTAGAATCACCAAACAGTGTTGTGTAGCATTTGTTACCTAAGGAAGCATCAATATCCAAAACTGTAGGCATAATTTATACTGAATTTGTGTGACATTTGCATGATTATAAAAGTGAAAAATCGTTAGGTGGTGCAATCATGGGGAAATCAGTGATCTCTATATTCCCTGGTATATCTTAGCGAAAATCTGGCACTGCTATTAGTACACATGCATTCTCATCACAGTGTGACTTCTCAGTTGCGCCCTTAGCTGTTATTGTCACTTCAAATACTACTGTAGTTCCAGTCATTATTGATGACATAGTTTTACTGACCACAGAGCTACCCAATCGAGCACTTTATCTCATAGCCTTTTTCATAGCAAATGGTGATGTTCAACTAAGTTTTTAAAACTGAATATTATCAGAAGTCATGGCAAATTGTCTCAATTTCCTTAAAGAAAAAAATCTTCCAATTTTACTTTGCTATACTTCCTTGAAAGTGATCTTGATTATGAAATTGACTTAGATTCTTTTATTTTCATGGAAGTTCACAATAAGAAAGACTTCCTTTGCCGGGCGTGGTGGCTCACACCTGTAATCCCAGCACTCCGGAGGCAGAGATAGGAGGATTGCTGAGTTTGAAGCTTGCCTGGGCTACATAGTGAGCTCAGAGCCAGCCCGAACTACAAAGCGAGACCCTGTCTCAAAAAAAAAAAAAAAAAAAGACTTCCTTTGAAAAACCATTCAAAACAACTATTGTTTTGACTACTTATGATGGCGAACAAGTTTTTACTTGAAGGGTTGTTTTCTATCAGCTAAGTCTGTACCCTAAATATTAGAACACACTATAGCACACAAGGTCAAAAGAAATGAAACTTAAAAGGAGTATAAACTTACAAAATTTGATTTCTGATAGTAATGACCTGAAGTACATTTCTTATAAAACTTTCAAATAATTCAATAACTAGATCTCAAGACAATCCTAGCTGTTATTTTCTAGAACTCCTAGATAGATGTCTCCACTAAGATAAATACATGGACTTTGAAGAAAGTAATAGTGTGCTAGCCACTAGAATGTAGTCAGATATCTTTCAAGAATGCTAAAAAGAGGTAGACTTAGTCACTCTGCAGGGGAGCCCACTGACACTCCTGGCTCACACTCTGGACTTTGCAGTGAGTATCTCTTTTGTCATTCAGGCAGGGGATGTGATATGGAAGTGGAAAATTTTAGCTTGCCCTACCCTTTTCCAGAAAAAAAATAAAAACCAACAAAAAAATTCTAAACATTTGTAATGCCTGGCAGAAAGAAAAGTCAGAAGATATTATTCACAGAGAAGATGACAAAAATATTGAGATAAGCAGACACACTTAAAAATGTGAATTTTGATAAACAGAATTAGCCTAGAAACATGTAGCCCAAAGTAAATAAAGCAGGAATGGAAATAGTGTTAAGGGAATAGGGGGAAAACTCTGAATACAACTAAGTTGAAAAGCAAAATTAATCTTTGTGTATTAGTGTAAAGAAATATAACTGATTATCTGATATCTATGATATTGTGCATTATTTTTTCTTTGTAATGCTATTCATTACTTTAAATAACCATATTTCTTTTTTTTTCTTTTTTTTCCTTTTTTTCATATTTCTTTTTAATAATTACAAATAAATTCATTATTCCAAAATGAAATTAAATGATTTTATAAGAATTGATGCCAGTCCCAAAAGAATTTAAAAACTCACATTGGAAAAACAGATGTACACCCTTGTTCATAGCAGCTCAGTTCGTGATAGCTCAATCTTGGAAACAACCCAAATGTCCATCAACTGGAGAGTGGATAAAGAAGATGTGGTTTTTTTT
>PVIC010001390.1:0-54128 GCA_004025085.1 Thryonomys swinderianus | reverse complement strand
TGGATCTTATCTTTGGCATGAATACCTGGAGGTGCAAATGAGTTCTAGAAAGTAGGATAGCTTTTATAGAGTGGAATATTTCTATAGGAAACTTGGTGTGGGAATGTGATGAGGGGAAGGAATAAATATGATACAGAAAGAAAATAAAAGAGCATGTATAAAGGGAGGAGGAGGGGAGAGTGGGTAGGGATATGGGTAAAAATGAGAATTAACTTGTGGCATATACTGGTACAAATTTCCCAATGTTATATGTGATTTTGAGCTGTATATAAATTGTACCATTAAAGAATTCAATTTAAAAAAAAGAATTGATGCCAGTAAAATAGACCCATGTCCACACGATAATTACAAATTCCCTATTAAAATACCAGATTTCACATTTTAGTAGACCCCCCCATCCACAATTTTATTTGTTGCAGGACTCCCAACTTATGCTTTAAACCATGCCTAAGACTGAACCTCATTTGTTTTTTTTTCCTTACAAACACAATAGTTGACCTAGGAGAGCTACTAATGTCTCTTGACTGAACATCATCGAAAGCTCTGTTACACCAGCTAGATACAGGGGTATTTCACCTCACTGGCAGCATAGGGCAGGGAAGCTTAGGGTTTTATGATCCTACTAAGAACAGGCTGCACCTATAGAGGTTTTATCCATAAAGTTTCTGCCTAAGCCAATGTCTCCAAGAGTTTTACCTAACCTGTTTTCCAGCAGGCTTATTGTTTCTGTTTTAATGTTTAAGTCATGAATCCATTGTGAATTTAGCTTTGTACATGATGAAAAAGATAGGTCTAGCTTTAGTTTTTGGCAGATTAAAGCCCAGTTTTTCCAGCACCATTTGTTAAAGGTGCTGTCTTTCCGCCATCGAGGAAGTTTGGCTCCCTTGTCAAAGATAAGGTGGCTAAGTGTATCCTGGGTTGTTTCTGGGTCTTCTAATCTATTCCACTGGTCCTCGGGTCTGTTACTTTGCCAGTACCATGCAGTTTTTATCACAGTGCAACTGAAAATTCATGAAATATTTCTGTAATCTCCTTTTTAATAATTTTAGACCATGTGTGACCTCATGTAAGTAAACTATGGAAAATGAAACCATATTAGGTTGGATTATTTTGTGTATTGGAATGTTTGACAAAAACTAAAAAAAATTTTTAAATACTCAATGTTGATTGTGATCATGATGTGTATATAATATGTACTTATATCACAATAAAAAATTTAAAAATAAAAAGATTTAAACACATACATAAAATGAAACCATTAGTTTTTTCCTAAAACAATTATGTAACTAATATGAGATTTATGTTGACTATCTTATGACTGGTTATTAGCTTTGGCCCTGCTTTGCCCATGACACCCAATGGATTTAGCTGGTTGTGTATGTCCACACTGTGCCTTTCATGGAGCACTTGTTTATCTGGAAGGAGACCTAATGCTAATGTGTCAACAGCTAACAACATCTGCACCTATGAGCCATGTGTTTATGCTAGCAGATTCCTTTGTGGGTTCTGCCTGATCTTTCTGGTGTTTTTCTAGCAGAAACACCAGATTTGAATAGAGACCTCTGACCTGGAAAGTTTAGATTTAGCTTGGTGTATGACATGTATGAAACGAAATGAAAGCAAAATGTAGGAAACTGAAGAAATTGATGGTTTCTAGATACCAAGGAAATTAGGAGAGCTGACAGGAGGCTAATGGGAAGTGCAGAGGGAGCCAGAAATCGATAAACAGGTGAAGAGAGGACCTGGGGGACTAATTTTTCGTTAGTTCTGAGGACATTAGCCCTTACACTTTCCCACAGAACTTGTGCATTGGCTAAACAAGACTTGTGTACAAAGTGAGACTGAATGACAGTGACTTCGTTAGACACAATTATGATCACTTCAGTTTCTTTGGAAAGAAATTTATACATCCACTGAAAAAAAAGATTAATCTGTAATGGTCAAAACTATAAAAAATTGTTACCATTTGATATATTTGTCACAATAGCATTGACAACTCAGCTAGGTGTAAATCTCCTTGGAAGATATTCTGTCTCAGTGTCTTTGGAAAATAAGGAGTGGTGTGCCAACTGTTCCATGCACATACCACCAGGAACCATGCAAACATCTCACCTGAGTACCTGTGTGTCTGTGGGTCTGTCAGCATTCCTTCCTTCCCGAAAATCTGCCAGTCACATGTTCTTGGCTCGCTGATTTGACAGACAACTCTTTTCAGAGAGACCATGTCTGACTTTAGTAAACAAGAAATAGCTCAAGAGACCTGTTTTTCTTTCCAACATTGAATTGTAATTCTGTACACACTCCCTATGCTTCTGCCAGCTCTGTTTTGGAGATGCCCCCTTGGAAGAATTCCTGGAGGCTCTGAAACAACAGGTGTGTTCACGGGTGAAGTATTCCCAGACACCGTCATCCTGTACACACATGCTCAGCCAGCACAGCATAAATAAAGACCCAACCTGCAAACAGTCCTTCCTATTTCCATGTTGCTAAGAGATTTATTATGTTGTACTAAACTTTGTGATCAACTATGTTTTTGAGAAAGGTATTTAAATGCAGTCTTTCATATTACATATTAAGTCAGATCCTGTGTATAAAGTAATTTTGGTTGAAATTTATGTCATTTGATAAAGTAGGGCTAATTATGTTGTACTGAACTTTGTGATCAACTAAGTTTTTGAGAAAGGTATTTAAATGCAGTCTTTCATATTACATATTAAGTCAGATCCTGTGTATAAAGTAATTTTGGTTGAAATTTATGTCATTTGATAAAGTAGGGCTAATTATGTTGTACTGAACTTTGTGATCAACTAAGTTTTTGAGAAAGGTATTTAAATGCAGCCTTTCATATTACATATTAAGTAAGATCCTGTGTATAAAGTAATTTTGGTTGAAATTTATGTCATTTGATAAAGTAGGGCTAATTTTCATAAGAATTCATTAGATCTTTGGTTTGGAAATGCACTAGCAGAAGCTGAATGGCTGTTCCTTATTTGCTGTCACAGTGCTTATTTTGTTATGGCTTGCTGAATTTTCTATTTTTTTTTTACTTGTTTGAGTTTATAGGCACTGTTTTGTGCATAAAAGCCTTTGCTTTGGTCACTTTCTTTCTTTAACAGGAAAAAAAGGAATATATCTATCTAATAGATAATATTGAAAATATAAAGATACATACATAAATAGAGAGACATGTTTCATATGATATGATAGAAACAATATTGCAAAAAACTTTCCTACCCAATCTAAGCTGTTGGAGTATATCTGGGAATCTTTCAGACCAATTGTGAATAGGAATTAGTCAATAAATATTAAAATGCAGCTTTTATTGTTATGGTTTTTCCTTTTAAGCACTCATTGTTTAATATAATAAAACTCATAAAGTTAAAATTCACAGTATATCAACAGAAATAATCTAAAGAATAAACATGGGTTTCACACACCCATATTTATGCAACTTTATGACAAAAATGATGTGTAATGTGTTTCTTAAGAATAAAAAAGGCTGAAAAGTAGGAAAAAATTGTTCAAATGCCTGTGAGGAGAGGGGAAGGCTAGAAAGAGAAAAATTAAAGTAGAAAAAAAAATGGAAACAAAGCATTCATAATTAAACAGGAGAAGAGGGGTTGAAACCAATGGAAGGAAATGAGGAAAAAAAGGAATCTAGGTACATCGTGCTCAGGTACAAATTCCCTATGATGAATGTAAACATTATGTGTGTCAAAGTATACCAATAAAATTAAATAAAAAAGGAAAAATATGAAAGAAATTTTAAAGATGAAGTTAAGGTATTGAATGAGCAAATGTTAAAAGTGAAGTTACACAAAACAAAAGCCGATATCTACTAAGCATTTAAAATACGTGAGGAATTTCAGTTAAAAAAAAAAAAAGAAAGAAAGATAATCGCATAATGGGAGACATGTAAAACACTAGAACACAGATATTCCAAAAATTCCAAATTAGAAATATTATGAACAAGATTTTGCTAGAACAACTGGAAAGCCCAACACTATGACATCTTATTTCATGTACAGATTTAGTAAAAGCATTGTACAACACTATCTTTAAGATGTACATATGTATAAGAAACACAAATGAATTCCATAATTAGACTTGAGTATCACCTGCCCAGTACTCACTACTTATGTGCACATATTCCAAAATTGTTTAAAAATAAAAAATCTGAAACCTATCCCTACACACTTCAGATAGAGAATATTCAACTAGTAGTCTCTACAGAGGAAGCACTGAGAGAAGAGTTTCTCAGGGAAGTTAGCACCTCAGGAGTACATTAATATAATTGTTCAGGTTCTTTCTGTCCTGCAGATACCCTTTTTGTGTGGCACAGTGAGCATATACGGATCAAGAGGTCCTCTGCTTAGGAAAACTATGAAATGTTGCTTTTTGGATTTCTTCTCCTTTCTGTGACCTTTTATCTGCCTTTATATTCAATTTCATTCAATCACTGAACTAAGCCATCTGAAAAGAAATCACAGCAAGGGTTCTGACTTAATGTGTCACCGCTTAGTTGAGAGCTTGAATTTTTAAATATGACAGTAATTATGGTAGACTTGGGAGTTATTAAAATAAATAAGTCATGCTCCCTATCCTTGAAAGCTTATAACCTACTGAAGGTGGAAATGTCTAAAGAAAGAAAAGCATAATATTAAGGACTAGGTCCTCACAAAAAATAGAGATTTCAGCACAGGATCACAAGCTTAAATCACAATACATTTTCTGCCACAGTAAAACTTTATACCTGGGACAAACTGAAGCAGAATTTAGGGAAAATCAGATATATTCGCCAAGTCTTAAAAGAACTTTGGGAATAAGGATACTTATGAAGTGATATTTGAGGGAGTATTGGATCTTTTAACTTGATGAAAGAAGATATTTATAGTTGTTCTTGCTTAGCAATATTGTTTGGCACGTCTCTTTAATTACCATTTAAAACACGCTACACTGTACTTTTTCCCTTACTAATCAGTTTCTTCAGAAAACTGCATATAGCTATCTCATACTTGGAAGAAGGTCTCAGTTTTGGAGAATGGTTCTCACGCCACTTGTATTCACCTTTTCTGGGATAGTCTGCGTTTGTGACTCATCTCATCTTTTGTTGGGTTATCATGGTTTGTCCTCTGGCCTGTGGTAGTTGCAAACACTGGTTCTATCCTTCCCTCCCTTCTGGAGTTGGGAGAAATTATCTGCAGTCACTGTAGACAGCTAATCAATAGGACTGTGTTGCCTAAAACATGAACAGCAAACTGTAGTGAACTCTAAATTTCCTTAAGAGAATGACTAATTTAGCTCAAGTGAATAAAAAAATTAAATGTTTTTTCAGGTGTGGTTGGTAGTGCATGTTTGTATTTCCAACACTCTGGAGGTTGAGGTAAGGAGGTACCCATCTGTGTGAGGTCAACCTGGGTTATGTCCTGAGTCCAAGGCCAGCCTGACCTACACTGCGAAAAAACTTCAAAAGAACTAAAAGGAAAGACAGAGAAAAAGAAAGAAAATTTAACATATTAACACATATTCTAAATAATCAGTCTTCTTTTTTACTAGAGGAAGTTAATAATTCTCAGAATGGCAAAAAATAAAATGAAACATAGGTAAAGGGTAGCTCAGTCAGTTGCAGAAATACTAATTTTAATCTCATTAGTGGTCATTTAATTGAATTCAACAAATATTCTACTTATATTTTGGATTAATACAAATCAAGATTGAATGGTACCCCAAAATTACTCATAACCATTTAAATGGTAAATATGACTTAAAAGAGATGCTTACCTTTGATAGACAGAACCTAGTGGTTTTCCTAACTTTCCTTTATTTCACTATTCTAGGTTGGTAATACACATAAAAAGCATTGAAATATCACACCCAGGGGCTGGAGATTTAGTTCAGTGATTCCAACATCTGCCTAGCAAGCGCAAGAGCCCTGGTTCAATCCCCAACAACCACATACAACAATACAGGGTGTGCTGACTCAACACCCACCGGCAATCAGTACCACCTACCACAGTGCCGGGCACGGTGCCTCACGCCTGTAATCCCAGCACTCGGGAGGCAGAGGCAGGAGAATTGCTGGGTTCCAGGATTGCCTGGGCTACATAATGAGCTCATGGCCAGCCAGAACTACAAAGTGAGACCCTATCTTAAAAAAAAAGAAAAAGAAAAAGAAAGAAAGAAAGAAAAAAAAATCACACCCATGTGGTTTAATTTACGGTAGATCCTTTGTTTTTCCCATAGTTCACATAGATGATAGAGTGAGATTAGCTAAACACATAAATCAAATAAAACATCAAGAATATTTTTAGAATAGCCTTTTATTAATGCTATTGAACAGAAAGTTTTAAATGTGCTTATTACTAAATCCTATGCTCACTGACATTAAGTCGAACTGTATTGTTTAAAAAAAACAAAAATGCTTTTCCTAATTAGCTGATTTATCACTAACTATGGCTAATATATGTAAAGCAAATATCAAATCTGAGTTCTTGCCAGTAAAACAGTCTTATTGTTAAAGAATCTATAAAAGAAAGAAAATTTGTTTCATGGGTTGAAAGATTTAAAAACCAAGATTTTTTGGACTTTGCCTTTTGACTCTACATGAACACCTAAGAATTTAATTATATTGCTTTCTCCTCAGAATATACAGAAAACCAATTGTTCAGTTCTGCTCTATATCTGAAATCTCTGCCTCACTGCTTTTCAGGGAATGACAGTTATGATAGTAAATGATAACAAAAGGATACAATATACCTTCCTTTCCCTATTGCTATCTAAGTGGCAGAAATCTTATCTTCAAATGCTTAACAATGGCGGACTATCTCACCATTAGAAAATCCAATAACATTACAGTAGACTTCTAAAAAAATGGTGAGATTGTTGATTATGGGAAAATTGAAAGATCTATTGTTGTCACAAATTAAAATTATTTTCAAGAACAGGAACAAAACTGAATATTAATAAAAGAAGATAGGAGAGAAATTAATTATAAAAGTATTTTTACAGTTAGGATTATTTTCACTTTTACAAAAGCGCATGGTCAAAGCTCATTTTATAAATGTGAGATTTTTTTTCCTAAACTAAAGCTAAACAATAGCCTATAAGAAAAACACTTAAATTGACATAATATTCATGCAAATAGAAATGTACAGAATTATAAAACTGTTAAGACTAGAAAAATCTGTAGTATATTGAATCCAGCAGCCCATGAAGAATATTCCTGAAATATATGGATGTTTAACCTCATCTTTTATCTACTCACGAGTTGTTTTTCTAATTAAGAGGATGATAATCCATATACTTGTACTAGAGATATTCATTTCTCCAAGAAACTTTAGTTACTTTACAGAGGAAAGCATTATTTACAAAACTTAACATGGATAATTAGGTGTTCACTTCCAGTATAGAATTAGGTAATAGTCTCTATTCAAAATATAACCATACATATTTCTCTTGCAACAGAGAAAAAAACATACACTCTAATTTTATTCATTCTATGTTTTTTTTTTATTTTTTCAAACATTAGAATAGCACCTACAATGTCAATATATATTCTCATTTGTTTTCCCTGGAATTCATGTAAAACAGTTTAAAAATGACTAAACTATGTTAAACAGAAGGAAATATTACATAAGATCCAAGATTTCTAAAGGGATTTTTGCTGTAAAGTATCTCTCAAAAAGGATTCTCTTTTCGCGGCGGCTTGCCTGGGCACCATAGTGAGCTCTGGGCCAGCCTGAACTACAAGCGAGACCCTGTCTCAAAAGCAAAAAAAAAAAAATCTCTCTTTAGGATTATAAATTTTTATGAAATTATTATTTTGTATAGTTACGGTAAACATTGGTATAAAATTGAGTTGTTTATTATACTACTGTATGGAAATGAAATATACAACACTATGTAATTCAAGAATTCAGTTGAAGAAAGATATATTTCTGAAAACATTAAAGTTATATATTTTCTCTAATTTTAGCCCTCCAAATTTCTAGAAAACTCCTACATTAAACTAATTTGCTGTAATTTGAAAAAAATATAACTTTTTAAAAATAGGCATTTTAGAGTTTTAAATGTCACCACATTTCATTATTAAATTGTTACCAATCTATCAAATTAGATTGAAATCTATAAATACAGTTTTTCCCTTTTTTCATAAATAACATAATGATCATGGATAGGAAAGTATAGTATTTGAGGTAATATGAAAATATTTTATTATAAAAAATTTCATTTAAGAGTACTCAAAACCAACTTGCCTCCAATTAATCAAAATCTAAGTATATCATGCTGCTTTTCTTCTATTGCATACAATTTAGTAATAACACAGGTCTTGGTAAGAAATAGGCATATCTGATTATCTATATTGCAACAACCTAAGCACTGTGAAAAATACTAGGTTTCTTATTAGTGCTTTTCTCCCTTTTAAATTACTAGCATTTCTTCCAACTATAAAAGAAAAAATAAGTTATAAGGTGGAAATAAAATAGTAGTAAATATGTACTGAGAGAAAAGGAATTAATTTTATTTAGTGATAAACATCCAAATAAGCCAAATGAACAAAAATAGTCTTAAAAGCATGGAATCTGTACTTCATATACAAAGATAGTGCTGTACTAAGCTTGCTTTTGTGTATTATCTAAGTGCTTTCTTCACATAGAGGAGCATGCCTGAATTTCTGTTTAATTATTTGTCTCTGAATGACACGTAGATTGAAAGAAAAATTAATAGAAGATTTTGTTGTTTCTTGATTGAAGTGCTCATTATTCATCAAGTTGTTTTATTTCACCAATTTATTTAAATTCAGTAAAAGAACCAAAACTGAAAGAAATAGATAATTAAGCACCCTACTTTAGAGGGAGCCAAGTGTGCCAGAGAAACCGTAGATAGGCCGCAGCCTAACAGGCCTTCCAAGTATTCCCAGAGGTTTAAAAAAAAAAAAAAAGTTCTGGGATGTGCACTGTCATTGTACAAATATTTTAAAGAAGGGTTATAGAGGTTTTGTAAAAAAAAATAAATAAATAAATGGAAGAATTGAACAGATTAGTAATACTTGGGCATTGGGCCAATGAGCAGAATTTTGGATGAATTATCTTCCTAAGCTAGAAGATGATGTCCAAGGGATATGGTCAGTTTCCTACACAAAGAGAAATGGGTATGCTCCTCCCTAGGTGGAGGTAAACTGAGTTCATAAACTCTTAGTCACAGCCTTGCACAAACAAGGAAGTTTTTGAAGAGTGGAACATCTATTTTCAGGAAACTGATAGACGTACTAATGGTCATGCCAGAAAGGGTGACTTTCACAGACAATTTTGAAAGGAAAATTATTTGTAGCCAGAAGAAGAATAACACCGAATGGCCTTCTCTGCACGTAGGATGTGTGGATTGAATAGTTGCTGCGGAAGATAGCCAGAATTGACCACAGGTAGAGTAACCAGCCAAGAGAATTGTTCTCAAGCACAAAAAGCCCATTAATTAAAATAAATTGGTTTGGATGAGTTTAGTTAAAGAGCAATAAATGGAAACAAGGAAAGCATATCACCTGAATATTTGCTTTAAAATACTATTGATAGCGAAATCCTCATGATTCCAGTTTTAAAGTACCATGGCTTTTTAAAATTATTGTTTTAATTTACTCAGTGTCTGAGTTAAGGCTCTACCAGCCCAGCATGGAAGAAGAAAGGAGTGAGTTAAATGTGCCACAGCCCAGTTCTCTACTTCAGAATCTTGGTCTGAGGAAAATACAATTTGATAGTACACTGAAATTTTAAATTGCACATTATGTTCTCAAATTCAACTTTTATGTTTCAATTATCTTAACTATCAAAGTGAAATGCCTTTTAAGATTTATGTTATTGGTAATCTACAAGTTGTTTATGAAATTTCTAAAAGGGTGAGAAAGGGAAGATCCAAAGTAGTAGTTTTGAAGAATTTTTAAAGAAATTGAACCATTTCCTTTTGAATTCAACATATTAAATATTTATGATAAAATGATTGAAAGTAAATATGACTATACTTTCTTGCTTTTTGTCTCAAACAATAAAGTAAATATATCTGACAATCTTTATAAACTCAAAGTTTTCATGTTACTCATTATTTCTCTACATTTTTAATTAATATATAGCCTGATAATTACCTATATCTACAGTGCACAAATTGCTCCTTGGAAATGTGTACAAATCGTCCAATGGCTAAGTCAAGCTCTTTTGTATCCTTTGATCAATACCTACCCAACCCCCACCTATCATCCCTGTGTAGCCACCATTCTCCCTCGTGCTTGTATGAGTTAAATTATTGGATATTCTTTATGTAAATGAAAATGTGGTATACATTTTTACTCAAACTGATGTCCTTTAGTCCCCTCTGTGTTGTCATGAATTCCAGAATTTTCTTTTTTTAAGACTTAAAAATACCTTGTGATATATTCTTTTTTATCATTCATCCACTGTACACATGTGATCTGATTCCACAAATTGCTTACAGTGAAGGATGCTACCCTGAGCATGACAGTGCTTAGTTCTCTTCCAAACACCAATTGCAAATCCTGTGCATACACATTCAGTGAAGGGTTTATGAATTAATGTTAACTGTTTTACAGCTAGGAAAAACTTAATATGGAATTTACTGCTATTAATTTCCCTCATAAGACTGTTTTCATTGTGTCCTATAAATTCCAGTATATTGCACTGGTATTATCATTTAATTATAGAAACTGTCTAGTTTTTTCTTTAATTTCATCTGTCACTCATTGGTTGTTTGGGAGGGTGTTATTTAGTTTCCATGTGTTTATGAACTTCTTGTGGTTTCTTTTGCTATTGATCTCTAATTTCACTGTGCTACAATTCATTAATACACTTGGAATAACTTCAGTGCCTTTACATTTACCTAAGCATGCTCTATGAGCTAGCACGTGGTCTATTCTGGAGAATGTTCCAGTGCTGAGAAGAATGCATAATCTGATGTTGCAGGGTGGAACACTGTAGACATCTATTAAGTGGACTGATTTAAGAGTTTGGTTCAAGCCGGGTGTGGTGGCTCACGCCTGTAATCCCAGCACTCGGGAGGCAGAGGCAGGAGGATTGCTGAGTTCAAGGCTTGCCTGGGCTCCATAGTGAGCTCAGAGCCAGCCTGAACTACAAAGCGAGACCCTGTCTCAAAAAAAAAAAAAAAAGAGTTTGGTTCAATTCTATGATTTCATTGTTAATTTTTTTGTCTAGTTAATCTGTCTGTGATAGTGGGGTATTGAGGTCCCCCCTGTGATTCTATTAGTACTTAGTTATTTTACTGTGTCCCTTAATACTTGTTTTAGATAGCTGAGTTCACTGGCATTTGGTGTAAATAATTTATGACTGTCATCAAAATAAACAACATAATGTGGAACTTCAAGCTTCTAGAAAAAGAAAAGCAAGGCAAATGCAAAGACAAGAGAGGAAATTATGAAGATCACAGCTGAAATTAATGTAATGAAGACTGAGTATACAAAAAATCAATGAATTGAAGAGTTGTTTATTTGAAAGATTAAATAAAATTGAAAAACCCTTAATCAAACATCAAGAAAGAAAGCCTCCAATCCATGTAATAAGGGGTGAAAATGGTGAAGTTACAACTGATACTGCAGAATTCAAAGGATCATCAATACCTACTCAGAGAACCTGTTTTCATTTTTTTAATGAACCAATTGATTTCATGGGTATATTTTATATATACATCATGATCACAACCAACATTGAAAATTTGTAGCAGTATATGACATCTTAATTCTCATTTTTCCCCATTCCTCTGCCCACCCTAACACCTCCTATCCTATATAGACATAAGATTTGTTCCTTTTTTCCATCGCCATTTGAATATTTTCTATTTCACAGTATCTATCATATACTCCAGAACTCATTTATACCTTCAGTTTCTCATACACAGAAAATACACTGTATTTATACATCTGTGACCTGTTTATTTTACCTGGTTTCTCATAAAATGGAATTATATGGAATAAATGGCTAGATTCCTAGATGCATACGAACCACCAAAGCTGAACCAAAAAGATATAAAAATTCTTAACAAATCAGTGTGAATCAATGAAATTAAAAATGCAATTAAGAACTTGAAAGCAACAAATAAAAGCCCAGGTCCTGATGGGTCCACTGCTGAATCTACAAGAAATTTAGAGAAGACCTGAGGCTGGTATTTCTCTAGCTTTTTAATAAAATTCAAAGGGATGTAGCATTCCTAAATTCATTCCTGGAAGCAAATATTACCCTGATTCCAAAAGCAGAGAAGGATCCAACCAAAAAAGAACTACAGTCCAATCTCCATAAGACACTGGAAAGTATAATGCAGAAGATCATCATGAAGATTATATACCCTGATCCCAAGGACACAGGGAGGGTCCAACAAGTGTAAATAAAATATAATACATTATATTAGCAGAGTCAAGAAGAAAAATAACATGAACATCTTAAGAGATGTAGAAAAAAGATCTGACAAACTCTGACACCCATTCATGATAAAAACTCTACAGAAAATCAGAGCAGAAGGTCCTAATCTCAACCTGATAAAAACCATCTATGAAAGACATTTAGGAAAGGCTATATTCTTACTACAGCCACAATAATTTATACTGCACAGAGTATAGATTTTTACTTTCTGTTCATCCTTCCCAACATTTTGTTATTCTTTGTCTTTTGAATAATAGTCTTTCTGGATGTTGTGAGGTGATATGTCATTATGGTTTTTATTTGCATTTCCCTATCAAGTTGAAATATATATATATATATATCGCTTCTCGGCCTTTTGGCTAAGATCGTGTGTGTGTGTGTGTGTGTGTGTGTGTGTGTGTGTGTATAGTCATTTGAGTGACTTTTTTTTTCTTTGTACTAGGGATCAAACTCTGGACCTTACACTTAAGAGGCAGGTGCTAGAACCACTGAGCTAAACCCCTGGCCCTTGAGTGACTTCTTTTGAAAAACTTACAATCGAGTCCTTTTTCTATTTTTCAATCAGTTTGATTTCTTGCGATTGAGTTTTATTTGTGCATTGTCTGTTGTGTTCTACGTATGTATTCATGTTAACTTCTTCAGAAAATGGCCTGCAAATATCATATCAACTGGTAGGTACTTCTTCACTCTTAATATCAACTTTATTGTGAAGGCTTTTTTTTTTTTTTTTTGGCGGTACTGGGGATTGAACTCGGGTCCTTGTGCTTCCAAGGTAGGCGCGGTACCACTTGAGCTAAATCCTCAGTTCTCCTGTAAAGACACATCTAAATTCATGTAAACTCATTCCTTCTGTTTTTGCATCTATTGCTTAGTTTTCCTATGCAAGTCCAAAAAGCCTTTGCAGAGATTAGTGCTGTGCACTTGTTCCCATTTATTTCAATTTTAAGTGTTACATTTAAGTCTTTAATCCATTTTTATAAAAAATTCAACCCCTGTTATTGAAAGAAAAAAATTCAAGAATATACAATGGGAAAACAATAATCTGTTATATTGATGAGGTTGGGAATCTAGATAGCAAGAGATAGCAGGTAAATTTATATACTTAATTACCACAAAGATGACCAAAAAGATACCTTTCTCATAGGATGAAATGAGTTCTAATAATGGACATTTTCTTCTAAAAAGAGAATTCTTTCAACTTAGCTATCTCGTAATTTGGTTTCAAAAGAAAAGATAATTATAATATTTAAGTATGCATTTAAGATAACAGAAAAACTGTATGTGGAATAGAAAACATATTACTTATAGTCTGTCATAACTGTATATATATATATATATTTGTAAATCATATTATATTCTATCTTGTACCTGATATAGTATATATTTTATCTACTACATAAAATATACATAAAATAGTATATATTTGAAGACTTATTTCATATTTGTAATAAGACATAGGAACTATAATTGAAGACTTATTTCATATTTGTAATAAGACATAGGAAAGGTACTAGTAATATTACACACATAAATAGAAGAGTATATGAGTATACTCTCATACTATGTAAAAATTATATTAACATTGTGTATTTACAGGAATAAAAATCTACAAGAAAATGTTAATGTGAAATTCCAAGAGATACAAAAATACATTTTTAACAACACATCAGTCTCTTTATTTATGAGCAAAGTTCAGTACACTTTTAATTAGCCCTTTTTCCCTTCTCTACCCTGAAGGCATCTTTGTTTCTTTGTTTGAGTATGTAAATGTTTTAGCATTGCTTAACAATGCAAAATTGTTACATGGTTAGAAAAGCATTACATACTTTATAAATTATCAAGAACATGTCAAAAGCACTGAAGAATTTCTATTGTTTCACCCACTTTAGCAACAACTGAATCAAAAATATAGCCAAGGTAAAGACACAGAAAACCTGTTATGATATTTAATCACATGTTTTACACTGATGAAGGATCAAGTTAAGCTTATATTTTTGGATTTTGTTGCTGTGATTGTTTTATAATTAAGCAGAATCACCTTGAAAATAGTACTATGTGGAATGTATTTTTTAGATAAATTAAATAAATTCGTTTACACCTTTTTATTCATTTATATTAATCAAGTGTATCTTGCAAAGCACAAGGGCCTGAACTTTCCTTTCATTTTCTGAGAAAAAAAATCCAGGTCACCACAATTTTACGAGATAAAAGCTAGCTTAGAAAAACTCTGAAACATAAATTCATCACAAGTATTATTCCAAAGACACAAAGAACAGATTATAGATGGAGCATAAATATTTCCCTAAACATTATAATTATCATCCACTATACTCAAGTGGTTTTATGGCTTCAGAGAAATCTTTCATATACAGCTATTAAAAATCAGTCATGAAAAATGTTATATTTATATTTTGTAATTTTTTTAAAAATCATATATAGGCTGAAATAAAAACTACAGCTTTCTAACCCTAAACAGGACTTGCTGGATGTAAAAAATATCTACCTACATGTTAAATATATTAAGATCAGAAATCCCATGAAACCATTTCTTTTACTTTATACAGTATTAGACATTAATGCATTTCTGTATAAAAGGGAGTAAAATGATTCTTTTTATACAGTTTAAATTTCTCTAGTCAGTAACATAACTATACAATATAACCAGTTACCAAGAACACTGCTTCCATCTGACAGTAACTCTAATGCAAATTCTCTAAATTATTAAATAATCAACCAATCTTTATTATATTTCTCAGTATAAAGCACCATTTATTTCTTGCAATTTTTGCAGGCTGTCAAAATGTCACATATGAACTAAATTATATGCCTTTAATCTTACTCTTACTATTTTAAATTCACATTAATACTGCACTTGCCCTGACAATTATAAAGTATAATTCACACAAATCATAATTAACTTATACAATACTGGAAAGTTTTGACCATTCAAGGAGGTTTTTTTTTTCTATTTTCATCACTTCTAAATTAATAGTATGAAATATTACTTAATTCTTTAGAGAGACAAATACACATTACTGGGTAAATCACAATGGATTTCATGTTTATTTTACATTATGCTCATGAAAGTTCAGTGCCGATGGATTTCATTATCTTTCTCTCAGTAAAAATAAATAGGTTGCTTAGAGTTTGAGCCAGAGATATCTTTGTAAAGCCCTCGTCAGATCAAAACCTTTCTACAGGATTCAGCCTGCATGTAGAACTTGGCTCCAAATGGATTAACTGACAATTCCAGAAACACTTTGTCTTGATTTTAACCTTCCTCACAATATCTCTCTCTAAACTCTGCACTCCAACCGTCTTAGATTTATCACTATTGTCCCAATACAATAGGCACTTTCTTAGCCTTCTCAGTTACCTCACGCTATTGCCCCACTAAAAAGACTATGTACAGTTTCCTGCTTTTGAAGTCCTACTATCCACTGATCAAAGTTAAGGGCAAATTGTCATCTTCTAAGCAATGTCTTCTGTCACTTGTATTTTGACATTTTCTTGGAAGGCCTTCCTTATAAGTGTAATCAATATAATTGTATAGTCACTCAATTTGCCTTTATTACATTGTGAGTAAAAGTTATCACAAAAGAATGAGCATCATTGGGAGAATATCTTCATAGGGTCTAGAAAACAGGGGCTCTGCACCTGTTTATTCAAATCAAACTTTTGTTTTTCATAATCACTATGTGAGAACCTGTATTGTTTTTAGAATAATCAGTAAAAATTAAAATCATATTTCTTGAGCAATACCATTATGACAAGTGCGGCACCAAGTCAATTACCTATTATATGTCGCTGTTGCCAAGTCCAGCAGAGCCACACCAATCTGCACAAGGTCCTAGGTACTGAGCTCATGGTCACTAAGTCAGTTTTGCTCAACCATCTTTCACATTAAGAAAAATTCACTGGGATCAGTGGGAGAATTTAATGGAAAACATGTTAAAATTCTGCAAGTTTCAACAAAAGAAAAACTGGGGTTGGTAATCAACTCAAGAACAAAATCCTACACTTCACAGGATAAATAATTATACATCAGTAGTATTTTTAGTATTTAGAAAACAAGTCATTCAGTGTATAAAACATTGCATTCTTGTTAGCTCGGAATTACTTTTATCTTCTGTTTTAAACTTTATTATAGTTTTATATTTATTTTTGAAAAGAAGACAACAGTGCAGAAATCTCTCATTTACCCTTTCCTCATTTCTCCTAAAAGTAACATCTCACATCAGGATGGTGCACTTGTTAAAATTAGTGAAGGAATATTAAGAGATGATTATTAACCAAACCTAACTTCATTCATATAGCATTAGTTTTTCTCTAATGTTCTTTCTCTGTAAAAGGCCCCAAAAAGTAGATCACATGAATTTTAATTACCATTTTTCCTTAGGCTCCTGGTGGTTATCACAGTTTTCCAGACTTTCCATATTTTTATGGCCTTGACAACTTTGAGGCAAATGTTAAAAAAATTTGCAGGATGTTCCTTTTTCGGAATTTGTTTTCTAATGGTTAGTTTGAGGTTATATATTTGTGGGAGAAAGGTCACTGAAATAAAGTACCATTTTCATTGCATTATATTAAGGGTGAAAACTGGCACAATGATTTATGACTGTTAATGTTGTCCTTTATCACTGAGCTGGGAAGCATTTGTCTTGTTTCTCCACTGTAAAGTTACTTTTTAAAAATCTGTTTTCTGCCCTGGATTCTCTGGAAGGATGTTTCAGGTGCCATCAAGACAGAGAGAGAGGATGTGTCTTCCCCCCTGTGACACATCTGTGAAGGGAACTCTCTTCACAGATATTTAAAATTATTCGCCCCCATGGGAGATTTCCCCTTCACCTACATTGGTTCAATTATTTATTTAAAACTTGTACACACTCCTGTTTGTTTTACATTTGTGGTTGTAATTCTATAGAATTTCACTTATTTTGTTACTTAAGTTGTTCTGCCACTGACCACTGGACATAGAGAGTTCTATTAGTTGGGTCTCATGCCTTATTTCCATACCATAGTCTGTGTGTGTGTGTGTGTGTGTGTGTGTGTGTGTGTGTGTACATGTTCACATGCACATTTGTGGATTGGTATTTAGTGCTTATATACTTTCTGGAGCTATCATGTCCTCTAGTCAGATTTTTGTACTGACAGTCACAGCTCCATGAAGTGCCATTTCTTTTAAGCTCCATGGGTCCCTTTTTATTGAAGGGTGCTACAGTCTAAGACCTGGCTGCTCAATGTGTTCAGGGATGCTAGAGCATCATTTCTTTCAGGCTCTTTCATCTAAATAGGCAAAGCCACCCCATATATATACGACCCTTTGCCCTGTCTGTACACATGTATCAAAATATTTCCATATGCAATCTTCTGTATTTGACCTTTCACATTAATTCTGCCACCATGTAGATCATTCTAACCCCTCTCCTTGCTTATGGATAAATTCTCACTCCAACAGTGTGTGAGAAGCCTGGCTCTCAGCATTGACCATCTGTTTACTTCATCCATTTATTCTACACACAAATGCAGCAGTATCGGAATTGTCAAGACTGTACGAAGAGTTACATTATCAACTAGTGAACACATCTATGTTCAGTGTCTTTTGTCCTGCACATGTCACTCAGTCATAACTTAACTCGCAGCAGTATTTCCACACTGTTTACTTCCACACTGTTTACTGAGGGTGTTCATACATTTACAATGTTTTTAGACTCTTGTGTCACAGCCTGAATGTGTCTGCACTTCTCTAGCCTCCTAAATGACTTCTGTATATATGAATGTTCCCTTCTTGTGTTGTAAAGGTCCGTGGGATTTCAAAACGTGAAATACCTTGTGTTCATCACTGAGTTATCAGTGAGAATACTTTTATGCCTTAAAATCTCTTGTGTGTCACATTTCATGCTGTGTCCCCCCAGGGTGTCAGGCAACTGCTGATTTTTCAGTTTCTATAATTTGCATGTTTTAGAATGTGATATAATTGGAATCAAATAATATGTGTTTTTTTCCAGAAAGAAAATATATATTTGAATATATTGGATCATAAAATTTCATCTGATGCTACGTGTGAATAGCAGTGCTCTTGCTAACACAGTTACAATCTGTGAATTTTCCAAGAAGAATCAGAATATTAGAAAGTATCCTTAGTATGTAGATGCTTCACATTCTCTCCGCTGAGCACTGTATCTTTTGAGACAGTATACAGTGTTGCATGGAAGTGACATGTTTTATGCCTCTGGAAGTAACTGATTTAGAATCTCATCTACAAAGCTGCGCTTTGAAGTTCTGTAGCTTGCTTCAAGTTCACTAGAGGATTTACAGGCAGACGTGCAGTTGGATGTACTTACAACTGAGTCATGTCCCTTGACACAGTCAGGTGCACATGTGAGGTGTGTGAAAGTGCTGGTGTATCACCAGCTGCATGAATCAAATGAGGCCTGTATGATTTCTAAAACTAGATTAGAAAAAGCTTGTAAGGAAAATGTACCTACACACGGACATTTCTAAAGAATAAGAAAGTTGTAAGAAAACAAAGTATCCATATGTGTACTTATGTGTAAATTTACATTAACATATATGTAAACAGTCGGCAAATTAGTATGGTTTGACTTTTAATTTTCTGATTTCACAGTGGCACAGGAGTGAAATGCATACATGAGAAATCATTCCTTAAATTTTGATCTATACTTGGATTAGCAAGATATTATACACTATTTCTTTCGGTGGACAACAGCAGTGAATTAGTTCTCACTCATTCACATGACCAGGAGGGTGAGCAGTCATTTCCTGCAGTGCGTGGTGTGGTTAACGTATGTTGGATAGGTCGTTTGTGTTAAATTCATTTTTGGAATCCAACCTTAGCACGGGTCAAAGAGCATTTGGTGAATTACTACAAGGGAATCACAAGGTAGAGAAAAAAAGGCCAACATGGAACATGCCTTATTATGCTGTGATGCAAAATACGTTACAGAAATTTGAAAAAATTTCATTCCAATATCAAAGGTGGGAGGATTCATTAGGAAGAAGAAATATTCTGTCAGACATTTCTTTCTGGATTTTGGGAGAAAGATCTACTGTATTCATCTACTATTAAAATGTATAGGGCTGGAGATTTAGCTCAGTGGTTCTGGTGCCTGCCTCACAAGCACAAGGCCCTGAGTTCGATCCCAGTAACCACATACAATGCTGGGCGTGGTGACTCACACCCACCAGCAATCAATACCACATACCACAGTGCCGGGCGTGGTGGCTCATGCCTATAATCCCAGCACTCGGGAGGCAGAAACAGTAGGATTGCTGAGTTCAAGGCTTGCCTGGGTTCAAAGTGAGCTCAGGGCCAGCCTAAACTACAAAGCGAGACCCTGTCTCTCTCTCACACACACCCACACACACACAAAATGTATAAATGTTGCATCACTTCTAAGGAGACACTGTCTGTATTGAAATTAGTGAAAGGTAAAACTCAAACCAGCAGACAATACTCAAATGTAAAAATAAAAAATCTCTACAATATGACAAAGTGAAATTGAAAATGCTTTGGGAGATTATTTTACAATTGTGTATCATTAAAATATAAATGTGATTTTAAATCAAGTATTAATTTATTTTTACAAAATATGATTTAGTTAACATATTTTGGGTCCAAAATGCTTCCCCAGTGCTACGTTACTTGTCTAAAACTGAGTATTAGAAACAATTGGTGCTTTAGATATTTCAGTCGGGAAAAGAACATGGGATCTTATGCACAATGAATTTAGGATCACCTTAAAAGGTCAAGAAATTACGCTAATAATAATCTTTAGATAACATGAAATTTCAGGATAGTTCCACTTCAGTAACCATACCTTTATATCTTATCAATCACATCAAACTGCAGTTCTGTGAAGGAAGGTGCAGAAGTGGTCACGCTCAGGTTTGTATGTGGGGGTAAGGATACTCTGAGAAGTCACGTGCACCACTTTAGGGTAAAGAGATAACTGACGCCTCTGCGGCCCTGTTTGCTTCACATGAGAGTCCCGTGCTCCAGTATGTGGACGGGAGCTCACATTCCCGCCTTAAGGGTTGGCCACTAGGCAGACAACATGACCACCATTTTAGTTGACTTACCTACAAATTACAGTGTGGAAAGAGAACATCAAAGGTCTATTTTTTATTGCTATCATTTGGAGGAATTACTCGATATGATGCCCTCTCCGAGGCACTTTTATATTTGAAAAGATAAACCTGCCATCGCAGAAAGAACATTAGGACAAAAGTGAAGGAACCTCTCAAGAGGTCAGTGGTGTGCTGACTATTCCTGGAGTCGCTCTCTATTGTTTTAACTTCGTGTATATAAATTTAGAAAATGGAGAGCTCCAGTGAATCTTTATAACTACTGAGAGATGAGATTTTAACGGATTGAGGTTAGTCCCCTTCTAAAACCCAAAATATTAAGGTAAATGCCACAATCTATTTTTGTTTTACTTTTAATTCAGAAAAATTCTATCATTCCTTTACTTCGTATTTTGGGTATTGTGTAGTTGGAGCACTGAACTTTACTACAATCAAGAGAAAGAATTTGTATGATCAGCAAAGCGTGGTGATAAACACTTCTAATATCAGCACTCAGGAGGCTGAGGTGGGAGGATTTCTGTTACTGAAGTACATGAAGTATTCAAGGTTAACCTGAATGACAGATTTCTGTCCAAAATTAAGCTCAATCCACCCTTTCTTGGTCATTCTACCCAAGAAAGGGTCACTATAAGTGCTGTGGCTAATGCTACCATTTTTATAAAATGAAATATTACTCTGCCATAAAGAATGATGAGGTTGAGTCATTTATACTCAAATAGATGTACCTTAAGTACATACTCGTAAGTGAAATAAATAGGTTACAGATGTGTAAATATTATATCTTTTCTTTGATAGGAGAAACTGAAGTTGTAAATGTGTTGTAGAATGCATGATAGATATTATGAAATAGAAAATACTCAAATTGAATTGGGGTTTAGGGGTAAGTAATGAGGGAAAGAAAAATTGATGGTAAAAAAAGGAAACAAAGCATGTATATTAGGGACGGAGGGTTATAGGGTGGGTAGGAGAAGGGAAAAATAAGAATTAAGGCATGTCACATACTGATACAAACTCTCGATGTTGAGCATAATTGTGATGTGTATATATAATGTGTCAATAGATTAAATAAGTCAAAAAAAGTGGAGACTTCTACAGCACAGGAAAAAGGACCAGGGGAAATAATTAAAATATTTGCTCTCAGAATTCTGCATTAAAATTATCTGGATTGCAGCAGCTTTATATATCTAAGAAATTATCCAGGGAAAATGTAGTTGAGAATTTGAGGGTGGAGAAGACGCAGCAGAGGGAAAGAGAAATGTTTGATATGGCGATGCTGCTGCGAGACATCGTGTCCCATGCTGAAGGCCTCAAATCCCTGGTGTCAACGAGTCCTGTCACCGTCCAAGTTTGTGCGGGTCAAGAGAGAGCAATGTCCCTGCTCCACAGCGGGGAAAAGATCGTGCCATGTATGATACATATCCACTGAAAAACGACCACATGTTCTGACATTTTCATAAGAAAAATAAGACCTGAAGCTAATAAACATGTCAGCCAAAGACTGAATTTGTAGATGAGTAGTATTGCTTTTCCTTATCACTTAAAGAACATCAATGGCCTTTGTGGTCTGTAAGCCCTTTACAGTGCACTCTACTGAACAGCTATTATTTGAAAACCCCTTTAGAAAATTAGGTCATTATTTTCCCCATACTCATTCTGGATCCCCTAAGACACATATTGCAGATAATAAGAAAAGTATGAAAACTCACACTGACTTTTTATTTAATGAGAAATACACATGATTTTTTCCTGCTACTTTAACAGGAGTTTTATTCCAACACTGCCAGACTCTGCACAAAAGTCAACACAGGCTCATTATTACTGATTAAAAAAATTGATTATAAAAAAGCAAACCATCCAGTGAAGCAGTCTACCATGCGAGCATGATCTGGTACCTGGCAGTTTGCTTCCTGGGGAAGGGTGGCCAGCTCTCTGTGCATGAGAAGTCAGCAGGGAGGGCAAGGAGAGAGAGATTCTAGCAAATAGTAATCAGAAGTTGATCACTTTCAAGTAATACAAAAATTACAAAACTGTGGACTTCCAAAATATTTATGTGCCTTAGTATATCTGAAACCTGATGTAACTTAAATCCTGACACAAAATTACTGTTCATAATTTCATCTATGCCTTCAAATCTCAAAGCAATGTAACTTTTTATTCAGTTTTGGACAAAAGAAGGTGAATTTAATGTTCTCTCAAGGTTTGCATCTCATTCCTTAGAATTTATTATTTAGAAAGAGAAGAAATTGGTTTTTCACAATATTAGAAGCTGATTCTAGATCAAAATATTAGCTTTGTTGTATGGTAGGAATCCAATCCCTACTACTAAGATGGTAACCTGAAAGCTGCATCTTCAAGGAGGATTACTGTACTATATCTTCAGAAGGTGGATTGCTGAAGGGGCAGACTTTTCCATCTATCACCTCTATGAAGCTAACACCTTTAGGTGGATGCTACTCTCAGGACCCAATCACCTTCTGAATGTTCACTTCTTCACAGCATCCCATTGGTCTCCAGGTTCCCATGTGATGCTTGGCGATGTTTCTATAAGACTGTGTCTACAGTTCATACATACACTTCATACATACAGTTTTATGCACAATAATGGACAATATTATTTTGAATAATAGCATCTCAGAACAAATATCATATCCACAATTAAAAGTCTGTAGTATCACATCTATGACATCCAATATCTATATTGTACTAATTCTTTTTTGTGTGCGATATGAGTGAATTTATTTAGTCAAAATATCTATAAACTGGATTTTAGATGCCACATCTGTCAAAATGGTTGATTTTTCTAAGTAATTAAAATAATAACAACAGGGAACATGAAAATTAAAATTTCATTATTTCTTGTTCACTGTATCCTACTAATTCTTATTTTTTCTTTACTCGTGAGAAAAAATTACCTTTTTGTGAAAAGTCCAGTTTATTTGAAAAATAAGATTGTAGGATAGATTTAGTTTATTATACTGGGGAAAATCCAATCATACTAGATTATGTTTATCTTAAGGATAGAGGAATGAGGGGAAGAAAATACTGACAGAAAAATGTATTCTTTCCTAGGTGATTAGTTTCAGCAAGTTGTAATCAAATTTCACATGAAGCCATATTTTTAGTTTGCTTTTGTAACTCTCTAGTGTTATTCTGTCTTTCAATAACAGGTAATTCAAAAAGGCATTATGCATTTTATAAATGTTTCCCTTGGATTTCTGAAAAGGTGACTTTTCCAAAAAAATAAAGACCAAACTATTTGTAAGGCAGAGAAACCTCACATAATTAAAGCCTCCAGCTGCATGCATTTTTAATACCATGGACAACACAGTAATTGACATATGTGATTCTGGATCATACTTCAGATTTTAAATTATTTTAGTCTGCTGAAATGTGTTTAAGTGCACTAACCAGATATACTTTCGGTAATTCGGCTTTTAATGACTATCCTTCACTTCTGAGCTACCTTTGATGTTAAAATAGTCTGAGAAATAATGTAATTTCCCCACATGCTGCTTGGGTTATAGTCAGATGTTTCTTAAATATTTCATGTAAGAACTCTCTCTGACCCCTACCACTGTGAAAATGTGAGAAGATTTTACTAACAATAATTTTATATCGTGTAGTTCACTAAATTAACTGGAATGATCAGAACCTCAACCAAAATTGATTGCTGAACCTAAAATAAGATCAAAGCAATGAATCAAAAGGATATAGCAGGTGTAAAAATACAAATTAAAAGGATAAGCTTGGAATTATTAATATTTGCAAAATTGTACTGTAAGACTTTAGAAGGTGTAAAGCTCACAGAACATTAAAATCTAAAAATTTAAATTAGTCTCAACTGAAAAAACTACTAATTCTTATGTATTTCTGTGAAGTCAGAGGCATACCATCGATTTTAACAATTATAGTCATTTCTCTCCATATCTTCTCTAGTGCCTGAAACTTCTTGCAATCTGATTATCCAGCAGTTGCCACATCTACGTAAGAGCATTTGAAAGATTACAATCACCTGTCTTGCACATAAGCCAAGGGCACGGTTTCTACACTCCTCTCCTAAAATTGTTTAAGCAAAATATAAAAACATATAAAGGAAAATCAAATGAAAGTCAATGAACATTCATCCAGTCCTGATTATTTTTAAGAAACTATCAAATCATTTTGGGCATGCAAAGAGAATAAATCAAGCAATTTTTCCCCAAGGAAATTCAAAATACCTTAGAATATTATGAAATGAGGATATAAACAGATACATGAAGAACAAGATTAGTGCCAATGGAGATTAAATATGATCGTGGGAGTCAAGAGTCTGGGGATCATTTCCTTAGGACAGTGGGGAAACATTTCATGGTAGTGGTGATACGTGAACTGAGTTTTAAAGGAAGAGAGAGGGGATGTTTCCGGCCAGTGCACGAGCCCGAGAATCACAAAGTGTCCACGAGATCAACAGGCAGCTCACGCCACAGCCGGGGCTTGGAGAGGAGGGCAGCCACACACCTTTTGAGTTTTCGTTGCACCACAAAGACCTGCACGCTTGAAGGCCTGTGATTTTTCTGACGAAGCCATGTTTCCTAAGGCTCAGCTGTCATAAGAGCAGACGCTGGACTGCAGGCAAGCTGACTGCAATGAGCTGAGAGCAGCAGAACTTTTTTTTTTTAATTTTTATCTTCATTGGTACATTGTATATAAACATCGTGATCACACTCAATATTGTACTAATATATGATACAATTTAATTCTCATTTTTTCCCATTCCCTTACCCACCCAACAACCCTCCACCCCTAAATACATAAGATTCGGATCCCTTTTTATTTAAACTACCATCACATTTTTTCTTTAGCCCTATTACTCATTCCTCCATCATATTTCCCTTTGCATAGTCAGAATTCTTTAAAATCATATTTAATCTGGATAATGGTAGCACAAGGAATGAAAAGTGTATGGTCTAGTAAATCTCATGCATATTTTTCAGTACTAACAACTAATATTCTTAGAGTTTCAATGTTATTACCTGCTAGTAAAATGAATTAGCAAAATATTTGAAAAACATAGTAAAATCCACTAAAATGAAAAAAAAATTTATCATAAAAAAGCTGGGGCTGGGGATTTAGCTCAAGTGGTACAGTGCCAACCACGGACGAACAAGGGCCAGAGTTCGATCCCTGGTACCGCAAAAAAAAAAAAAAAAAAACGCTAATATAAGCCTCATTTTAAATATTAAATAATGTATTTAAATTTTCAACTTGTTAAAGCAATAAAAACCATGAATAAATTATAACTAAACCAAACCATTAAAACGGATTAAAAATTTAAAAATACCTCAAATTACAAATAAAAACAAAATCATAAGGATTGACATGTCCAAAACTGGGGTGAGTTATGTCTTATGTAGCATCTGAATAAAAGATAATGGTAATTTCCACCTCAGACCTCTAGACAGCGAGGCTGAGATACATTAAAGGAATTTTCCAAGTGAGAATAACTATTATTTTCCAAATTGGAGATTCAGAGATCTACTTTTGTCTCTTCAGTTATATAACTGGAAGAGGATGCGTGAGACATCTCAAAAGGAAAAAAAAAGCAGGCTGGGGACGAAGCAGAGGAGAGAGGCGGGCGGGCTCGGGAGACCGGGAAGCGAGGGTGAGGCGGGGCGAAGGGACGACGAGCCAGCGGTCAGGGACCGCGGGGACCTGCAAAGGCCGGAGGTCAGTGGCAAAAGAAATGAGTGACTAAGTGAAATAATAAAATAGTGAAGGCCAGGGAAAAACTATAGAGAAATTACTTGACTATATATTGTGAAATAGCAAATGAGCATCGTATGACACAAAAGTTCAGGAAAGAAACAAGATAGCAATCATGAAAATAACACATTTCCGCAAAATACCAAACGGGTTTGATCAGCACATGACACAGCAACTCCCCTTCGGAGTGGGTGCTGGACAGTTCCCCAGCAGGAGCTTGCGGAGGGAGGTATCTGTGCAGCCTTGTCCATCTCAGCATTGACTCGCAGTGTAGACGTACCCTCCATGCCCACTAAGGGACGGGCACACGAGTGGGATGTGAGCATGCAACGCAACGCTGCCCAGTCAGAAAGGGAGCAAACTCCAGCATATACAACATTGTGTGTGTGTGTGTGTGTGTGTGTGTGTGTGTGTGTGTTATTGTCCTCGAGATGAAGGTTTTGTACGTCCTTGAGAAAGATGTACTTAGAACAGTCACAGCCACAGAGACAGAAGGACTACGAGGCTCTGGGGCTGGACACCACTTAATGGGTGCTTAGTGTGAGTCAGGGCTGCGGAAGAGGTGGGGCTCGTCCGTGATGAAGGCTGATCACCAGCGTGACGTACTTCACACCCCTGACGTGGGCGTGTGTGAGTGGTCAAAAGGGAAGCCTCTGTGCCGTGTGCAGCGAATCAGAACGCAAGAAGATAAAGGGCAGGTGAGGACTCAAACAAGTAGATTCGGGGGAAGAGACGCTGGCCCGCCAAGCGCCACAGTGAGGCCTGAGCAGTCGGCAGAGGGAGATCCGCACCCGAGGCCTCCCCAGAGCTAACCTCCTTAGAAGGAGGGCAGGCGGCGGGGAGAGGCTACTCCCGGGAAGGGGAGAAAACCGGGATGACATTATTCTTCAGAGGACACTTCTAAGAGGGCTACTGGATGAGAGGACTCGGCCCCAACACTTCAGGCCGTCGGAAGCTGAATTCTTCAACTCTTTCGAAAATGAGTTTGTTGGTACCTTTTATACATATACCATGATCACACTCAGTATTGAGAATTTGTACCTGTACATGACATATATTGATTCTCATTTTTCCCAGTCCCCTACTCTACCTAAAACCCCACCCTCTTATATACATAAGCTTTCTTTTCATTTTTTTTCATTTTATCATTAAATATTTATTTCTCTTCTCTGCTTTCCCCTGCCCTCTCCCTTAGTTACCCTTTCCCTTTGAGCATTTTCTTCCTACTTCATATCTATCATACATTTTAGACCTCATTTCTACCTTCAGTTTCTCACACTAGAGAAATGATACAGTATTTACACATTTCTGTCTTATTTATCTGACTCATATGTATGGCCTCAGGACAATCCATTTCCCTAGAAATATCTCATGTTTATCTTTCTTTATGGCTGTATAGTATTCCATTTTACAGAAAAACTGTATCTTATTTGTCCATTCACCAACTGATGAAGGAGAACTATCACAAACCAGATATGTCCACACTCCGCCACCTCTTCTAAAACGTCAGCTTGGTTCTACAGCTCTTTCAGGTCTTAAAAGTATTGTTTTTTCCTATCATGAAATAGTAACACTGGCAATATTTATAAAAGTTCTATACATTTGATTTCTTTGGCATGCGGAAGGGAGTTTATCCAGCACCATTAATTAAAGAGGCTATATTTCCTCCAGTGAAGCCGTGAATCCCCTTTGTTGAAGATGAGGTGACTGTGTTTGGAGTTCTTTTTGTAACTTATATGCTGTTGCGTGTCTTTTATCCCAGTACCATGCTTTTCTTTTTTTTTACATAGGCTTGAAATATAATTAAAAATCAAAGTGTCAGGCATGGTGGCTCATGCCTATAATCCCAGCATTTGGGAGGCAGAGGCACAAGGATTGCCATGAGTTTGAGGCCAGTCTGGCCAACACTGTGAATTCAGGGCCATCCTGAAATACAAAGCCAGACCCTGTCTCAAAAAAACTGAAAACAATTAAATTAAATTTTTAAAAATCAAAGATTGTTATGGCTCCTTCCTTTCCTTTGTTGCCCAGAATGGCTTTTGTTATGCTAGATCTTTTGGTTTCAAATGAACTTTAGGAATGTTTTCTCTAGTTCTTTGAAATATGCTGTTGGTATTATGATTAGGATTGCATTAAATTTGTATAAGAATTTTGGGAATTTGACCATTATTACTATATTGATGCTTCCCACCCAAGAATAAGGTATATTTACATTTTCTGAGCTCCGATTTGATCTCCTTTTTTCAGAGTACTTTAGTTTCAATATAAAGAGCTTTTACTTTCATTGTTAGATTTCCAAGTATTTTATTTATGTTGATGCTATTGTGAAAAGTGTAGTTTCTCTAATTTTTCTCTCAATACATTTGTTATTTGTGGACAGAAAAGCTATGGATTTTGAGCGTTGACTTTATATTCAGATATGCTTTGGATTTAGTAACTAAATCTACAAGTATTTTGGTGCATTTTGGGGGGGTCTTATATGTAGAGTATCATGTTATCTATAAATAAAGACATTTTAACTTCTTCCTTTCCTGCCCTTACTCCTTTTATTTCTTTTTCTTGTCTAATTGTTCTGGCTAGTGTTTCCAGAACTACAGTGAACAGGAGTGACCATGGACATCTTTGTCTTGTTCCTTTTTTTAGAGTGAAAGCTTTCAGTTTATATTCATTTAGTAGTACATTGGCTTGTCATAGATGGTTTTTATCAGACTGAGATAAAGAGCACCTATTCCAACTTTCTGTAGAGTTTTTATTAATGGGTGTTGAACTTTTGTCAAATGTTTTTTCTGTATCTATTGGGATGGTCATGTGATTTCTGTCCTCGGCTCTGTTCATACGGTGTTACATTTATGTATATGTGTGGGGTACTACTCAGCCACAAAGAAGGACAAACTTGAGAGGTTTATAGTTAAATGGTACACCTAGAGACCAGGTACTGCCAGGGAATAAATTTAGATGCATATGTGTAAATGTTTTTGTGGTGAGAGAAACAAAGTGTAGATAGCCAAAATATATGAGATATTCTGAAATAGAAAGAAAATGTTCAGTGGGGGAGGAGAATAAGGGAGGGGGAAAGGGAAAGGAAGGAAGAAAAAAATGAAATGGAAACAAAGCTCTTGTAAAAAAGAGGAGGAAGGGGAGTAAAAAGTAGGGGAGGAGAATGGAGAAAAATAGGAGTCATGATATATTATGTACAGATACAAATTCCACATGATGAATGTGAGCATTATGTATATCTAAATTGCAACAATAATCTTAATAGTAAAAAAGCTAAATAAAAATATGAACATAAAATACACATTATCCTTAAGCTTTACGTTTTGAAAGTGTTATACACTATAATATAGTCTTAGAAAACTAAAGTGTTCTTCAGCACCAAAAGAGAGATTGATATATGATAAACATTTCATTCATGTATCTACAGATATGCTTATTCTAAATTCATAATTTACTTATAAATAGATGGGGTAAACATTCTATATATAACATAAATTTGGTTAAGAGATTGATTGATTGTATAAACTTATTTTTGAAATGGGCTCAGTAATGCTTACCTGCAGGATTCTGCTTTGTTTCATGTGAAAATATTTATTTGAAGGTAGGTAAATAATGATTGCTACAAATTAAATACAGTTCTTTTCAATCTTGTATATGAAAGGACAGAAATGCTAGAAATAATAAGAAACAACACAGTCATTGGAGTTATTCAGTAAAACAATTCAACACTGAGTTATCAGTGTTTTGAAATCAATTTTAGAGTAATGGTTTTTATCTGGATAATTATACTTGTAATGTTTTTATATAAGATAATAACAGTTCTAAATACAATATGTGATGTTTAAGAATGATAATACAATTATATAGAATTAAACTGATATTCCTTATCAGTGACCTATAATTATTTTGTTTAATTTTACCAATTTTTAATAAATTGACTTTAATATTTTAGACTGAAATGAGTTAGAAAAGCCAGTTCAATAAAACAGATTTGTTCAGTCCCATTGAAAAAAATGAAGTTGAATATTAACAATCATAAAAATAAACAATACATATCATATAAGATCTTGCCTACATATTTCTATATTTTCAGTGTAATATGGGGCTTTTCTAAATTTTGTCTCGACAAAAAAGAAAATTCAGGGTATTTCAAAAATCTGATAATGTTCCTTCATATTATAAGCCTAAACGTTCTTGATGCTAATCATATGAATAAGGTAACAGTAATGTGAATTACACCACAATGGATAATTAATCTAAACTAAGGAGTTAATTTTATAAATGAAAATTACAAATGTGTCTAGTGTCAGTGTCCTGACAGGAAACGAAGGCCCTGAGTGAGGAACCTTGAGCAGAATGAGGCCAGGCAGCAATCTGTTTATGCTGAGTTGGTGTTGCTTCACCCAGCAACAGACAAGCTATTACAGCTTTATTGTCTCAGAATATAAGCCTATTATACTCTGCAAATGAAGAGACTGACATTTTGCTGCATTGGTTGAAAAGATTAACAGTTCTCAAAGAGCAGTACCAACTGTGCCAAATTAAATATATTAAAGTCGGAAGGCTTAACGTTCTCTGTGCCCTCTACTGTAAGCACACATGCTGTACAGTGCCGACGCCCTTGGTGACTCTGTGGAGATTGCAATGCCGTGTCAGTTTTGCAAAAGCAATTTACATCTTTGCTAGGTGGCAATAAACCATGGCAGGATGTATTTTTCTAAACTATTAATAAGTATGCCTGATGTTGATGAAAAGTGAAAGAGGACATGCTTAGAACCCTAATCATTTTACTTTAGCCACTTATGTCCTGGAACACCTTGGCAGACTTAGGAAATGACACTAAAAAGACTTTGTTGATATATTTTTAAAGTTTTCATAGATAGCAAATGTATTTCTGTTCACCTTGGGTCTCAATAGAGTTCTTCTACTCCTTTTCACTTAAAATTTCCTTTAATTTAATTTTACATTTCATTTTACTTAAAAGAACACATCTTCTTAAATACCATGTTACTTCAGCATCATGTTATTTTATCTTTTCCAATTTCATTTTATTTAAAAGTTTTCTTTTATATAGTTGTTGGTTCCCTGGAATCGTAAGTTATTTCACTTTTTCCTGATATAAAGAAAATTATTGAAATTGATACAGAAACCCACAGTTTTGTCTGGAAGACAAAAACATTCTAATATCAAAGGACTTATATTTCAAAACTTTTTGTTAATTGTCAAGGATACATGTTGCTATTGACACTAAAGCCATGACTTTTCCATGAAGATTAGGTTTCTATAATGTTCTAGAGCTTGTATATTAGTTGTCTGGCACATGAGAGGAGTATAAAATATATTAAAATGATAAAATGTGGTGATAATGATGTGTGTTTTACATTTACAGTGGATCCTCTGCTAATAATTTTAAAGCAATACTTGAAAAGCAGATACATATTCTAAGTTATAGGAAATAGACACTGACCTACTCAATTTCTTTCTTGTCCCCCACTGAGGACAACTGGTCACCTTAACCAAACTCATTGTTTTCTCTTGTAAGATAAGTTTTGGCCGCCTATTTTCCTTTCTCATCATGAAACACATTGTTTCGGAAGGCTTCCCTGCCTCATTGATGAATAACACAAAGCATAAGGAAGGCAGGCTTCCTCATTGGGAGGAAAGAGAGCCACGCTACCTACATCAGCTCTGCCCAGGTTCTATGGATGTGGCTGCATTTGTATTTCTTCCTGAGTCAGAGGAAGTCTTTATTTATAAATATAAGAATGTATTTGTCCCAGTTCTTATATCCACATACTTACCAAAGGTTCGTGTTTTCATTTAACCTGAAGTCATATGTCAATAATATTTTACAGCTGATAATAGCAGACCGTCACAACACTACCTGATATAAAACAAGCTATTCACAAAAGCTAGGAAGTTAGTTGGCTGACTCATAAAACATTTAGACCCAGCTGCTAATTAGAAGATGAAAGACAAGAAAGTAAACAAGGAAGAAGAAAACTCTGGACACCGTGTGGAACTTGACTGTCACCTTCTTGGTTGGGGACAAAAAAAGTACATTAAAACTAAAGTTAAGTCTTTCCAGAGAAAGACCAGTGACTGATGGCTCAAACTACACATTTTTGTTACTTTTCCTATTTGTTTAATTGATTTTAAAATGTCCCTGATGGGGAAAACACCGTAAGTATTGTACAGTGAACATACCAACACTTCCTTTCTTCTTATTTATAGCGTAGGGATGAATGAGAATATAAAAATGTAAATGACCTGCCTTTGAGCTTCTGAGAAAGAGGAATCTATATGGAGGCATTTGGGTTCAGAAGTCGAACTCTGTTTGCAATTCTCAGTATATGCAAGTAGATATCTTACAAGACATTCTGTGAGGATTTTGAGCCATATCTTACAGATTTTTTATTTAATTTAAAAATAAAATGTAACCACTATACTAAGTAAGAAACATTACAAAAGTTGGAGTTTAGAAATCATTGAGAGAGGTATTAAAGCAATGAGAAACAAAGGCGGGGCTGTGCTTTTGTATTAGATGATGAGTGAAATATGCCTCAATTTGATATTATTTGTGGTTTTACTCATTTATTCACCCTGTAAGCAAATTGTGACTGGTCACTGTGTAGCTGCTCTCACAATTGCTGTAGATACTGCAACAAACCCAACAAAGGAAGCCCACGGCAGTAAACAAAAGCTCAAAACAAGTGTTTGTTTCCCTCCCAATTCACTAAAGCTCAAATGCTTTTCTCAGTGATCACTGGTTATTTTCTTTTGACTATTTTTGTGGTGAAGATTGAACCTATGCCCTTTGGAATGAGCTTGATCCCCAGTACTTAGTACTTATTTTCAGACAGGATTTCACAAAGTCCCAAAGTTGCCCAGCATATACCAGAATTTGTGCACTTTTCGTTTCAGCCTCTGACAGTGCTGGAGTTAGAAGCACACACCCCCATACACAGAAGCTACTTTCATCTTAAAAAAAAACTGGTAAAATGCAATGTATTCTATCCTGAATCACTACAGAAATATGAATCAAACCAAAATGTGACATTGTCTCACTCAGGTTAAAATGTCTCTTATCAAAAAGTAGAAATTAGCAGTGCTGATGGGAATGTGTCAAGAGGAATACGCTCACATACTGGAGATAGAAATGTAAATTGGCAGCAACATTCTGGAAAATAATTTAGACATTCTTCAAAAAAGTAGCAATTAGTTACCATATTATCCAGCCATCTCACCGCTGAGTACCCAAAAAAAATGAAACCTTTGTGTCAAAGAAACACTTGAACTGACATGTGTATTGTAACAACACTCATGACAGGTAAGTTATGGAATCAAGCTAAGTAACCACCAATGGAAGAAAAAAGTAAATGTGCTATATGGGATGCTATTCAACCAGGATAAGAAATAAAATTATTTCATTTGTATATATAATGTGTATAATATAGATTCAACTGGAGGACTATGTTAGTGAAATAAGTCACACACTAAAACAGAAAACTTGGTCTCACTTATATGTGAAAACTAAAGAAGTTGATAGAAAGTGAGAATAGAATATTCCTCCCAGAGACAGGGCAAGTATGTTGATGAGAAGGTATTTAACACAGGGGAGGGAAGAGCAGCAAAGGAGAAATGACTTAATGCTCTGCAGCATCAGAGGCTAACTATGCATGACAACAATTAATGGACTATCTCAAAACTACTAATAGAAAAAATTTTGAAAAACATCTCTCAGAGTCTTTTCAAGGAGCACTTCCTACCCATGCTTTGTCATCTTGTATTAATTTTCTCATTTTTAAATCTAGCTCTTTGAAATTCATCAAATGTATTTCTGCTTTAAGGAGAAAATGTGAATATGCATCATTTCATTGCTTAACAAGTCCACTGTTTCAACCTTGTCTAAAGGAAAAAGGACAATCTTTTAAAAACTATTATAATTATCAAATTCGCTTTAGTAAGTTAAATTTTTGGCACTTTTAATGTATTTTACAACCTAGATTAAATGAAATTTGAAAGAATTCCTTTGTGAGTCTTTGTGAAAACTATCAGAGCTATCTTTCTAAAATGAAAGGCATCCCTGGTACTAACATTCATATGCTTGGTGGGAGCTTGCTATCAACCAGGTCTCTAAAAAGGAGGCAAAATGCTATCGTGCTGGTAGTTCTCTGGTTGGTAAGTGAAACAAAAGAGAAATCGTCTGTAAAAGAAAGTATCTCTAAAGTAACTCTGACTTCTAAACCTTAAGATGGAGTTTTTTAATTCAATAAATCAGTAATTGAAGACTATAGGAAAAATAAGCAAAACCTGGTTCATCATCATGGCAGACACGATTTTTGTGAGGGAAGCAATGAGACATACTTTTGAAATAAAGAAAAGGATCTTAGGAAGACGCCACAATGCACAAAGGAAAAATGAAGCTGGAAGCAGTCAGGTAAGTTTCAAACATTTGCTAACAGTATAATCATACATGTGCACTCCTGTGAATGAAGACAGAGAATGCGGACATACAGAAATGCAATAGCATGTGTACAAGCATTGACAAGAGCACTTCCTGCAAAACTGACAGCAGAATTGCAATAAACTCGACAATAATAGACATTAGGAATGAATAAATGCAGCTCATGAAAAAGATTATTTTCTCCCGTTAGTATTAAGTTAAGAAGAATATGACTTTTGTTGTCTTTGTGTTAGGTGTTGCTGATACTTGGTTCAGTTCACATTCCTCGCATCATTTTGAAAGAGTCTAAGGTGGATTTTTTCATAGAGCCTCTTTCTAACTTTATGAATTGTTTTTCTCTCTAAAGAAGATCACAGATCGTACAAACACAATGTCTCTCTCATTCCAGCTAGTGCGGCTCCTGCAGTGAAGTATCAGTTTTATCTTCCAGATCAGCAGGATAAATATGAATAGAACAAGCTGTGTATTGTCTGAGCAATATTGTTAGATAGCCTTGCAATGCCAAAATATCTTTCTTGGATCTCTTTGTCTTAAAACAAGTTATTTAATGATCCACACCAAGTTTTAAAACTGTGCTTTTAGAAATATTTAACAAAACTTAACAATATACACATGTATGAAATATGAGTAAATTATTCATTAAAAATTACAACAATCCCTCTTTCATTTCATCTGTAGAATGATATTAAAAAACCATAAGAATTTGTGTACATCTCCGTTTTATTTGAAGAATTATACTGTCACTTTTGGGGGAAAAACCATAATGTATAAATAATTCTAGAATACTGTCAAAGTAACTTTTTCATTGTTTACATTTTAGTAGCAAGATGATTGTATGAAATAATATATTAACGTGGTTTCATTCTTTAATCTTTCAAATACTAAGAGATAATGGTACATGAACAAATTAGAATTTTAACCCCCAAAAATATGGTGCAGGCTGTATTTGACAGCAAAATTCAGGAGCCAGGTAAAATTTGAGCTTAAAAAATACATATTTTCAAAGTAGTTGGTTGCATGAGAAACTTCAGAAGGAAAAATAGTGGGTCTCTTTTGGGGAAAATTGTTTTTTAGTCCAATCATTTCTCCAGTTTTGGACAAGCAGGAAAATGTTTCCCAAAGAGAAGGGATTCGCATCAAAGAACCTGACGTGTATGTGGTGGAGTTTGGACGGTGAGGTAATCTATCCCAGGAAGTCAAGAAGACAAGAGAGATGCACTGCTGAAATTCTGTACCCCTTAGGTTCAGCCCAAGGAGCTGGAAAGCTCAGAACAAACAAGACAAAGGATGCAGTGTTGGTCCAGGGCTGAAGGGCTGGAAGCTCCCTGCAGAATCACTGCTATGAGTCCACTTTGAAAGGTTCAGACAAGCTGCAATCCAACATCACAGGCAGTAATAGTAAAGGACGAAGCCACTCCAACATGATAGAGCTTTGATGCCTATGCTGATTTCCTCCTCCTTCCTTTTTTTGCTCTTTATGGTTGTTGTTTGCTTTCTCTGGTCTTTCAACCTATTGGATTGTGCCACCCACAACCATGGTAGGTCTCCTGCCTCACTTTGTCGGTTTACATGGTAATCATCTCTGGAAACAGCCTCCACAGAAAGATTCAGAATTGGGCTGACTCGTGTCCTAAGGATCCCTAATTCAGTCGATAGTCAAGATTAACCATCACAAATTTGTTGGTAGTGAGTACAGAACAGCTTCCCCAGCTAGAAACTCTTGTATTTTCTATGTATTTTGTCATTGGGAGAAAGAAAATCTGCCTGAGTTAATGTGACTCGTGCTGAGAATTATCTTGCATATGAAGACTCTAAGAGGTTTTCAAAATAGGAGACTCCCAAAAATCAGTACTACTGGGGAATAATAGTAAATGTAATGTTAGCAATCTTAGCCATAGTCTGTATCATAACAGAGCACTCAAGTGTGTGACTCCAGTACTTCCATGAAGCTTAAACTACACCACTTACTAACACGTCAGTAGAACACTCTGCCCACCCTAGAGAACACAACATCATTTTAGAGCAGTACTAGCTAAAAATTTGGGTAAGATTGTATTCCATTCCTTCTGACTTATATTCCAACTTGGGAGGCTTTCAAAGAAATCACGTGGAAAAGAGAAAGAGCACATCATGCCTATTCCTGGGAAAGATATCACCTGGTGGAAGCAAGTCTATGTCAAAATGGACTTACAGACAAAACTCACATTCATGAGTATTATAAATCATAGGTGTTATAATTGCTTATGTCAGAGTGATTATAATTTAAAGTTATTACTGACCTTCCTGACAGTGAATAAAAATTATAGGATCCATTTAACTTTCATTTTAGTGGGAAAAGAATTTTTAATGCTAAAAAATAACAAGAAAAATAATCAAATAATTTAAAGGAATTTCTCGAGACTGTGCAGTATCTAGGTGTCACTAGAAGAAATTGTTCCTTGGACTAAGTGTAGGCTGGAATATATTTCAAAAGTTAAATCAACTTATTTACCCTATAAAGACAAAATAAAATGAGAAGTAAAACACTACAATTTTTTTTTCATTCTGTCCTTCTCAGTATCACCATCTGGCAGTTATCCTGTGACAATTACTGTAGAAAAAAAGTGGCTTTCATCCCAGCAGCCATTGAAACACACAATAGATATTTAGAAGAAAGAGAATCCCCAATCAGATTCAACACAGATGTCAGAAATGTAAAATGGCCGGACAGATCTTTACTTCTTTTTCTTCCAAATTTCACAAGGCAAACAACAGATTTTGATCACTCCTCACTTCTGAGTACAATAACTATTCGAAAGCCAGCTTGCTTCTGTGTCTTGACAATACTGACATTCGGGACCAGATAATCTTTGTTGTGAGCCTTCTTGTGAATTGTAGGGTATTTAATAGCATTCCTGGCCTCTACCCTTAGAATTCTGCTTCCACTCAATTGTGACAACTGAAAATATAATCTGACATTGTGAAATATCTCCCAAGGAATAGAGCTGCCCCTCTTTCTCAGTAAACATGGAAACCACTGGCCTAACGTAAATCAGATCACATTTTGAAATCTTCATTTGCAATCAGATTTAAACATTATTGATTTTCAGTTTACATTTTTAAAATTCACAGTAATTTGACACAAACTTCTCTTGGTAAATCACATCTGGAAAGAGCTAGTGCATTGTAAGAGTAATGAAAATTAAATTCCTTTCTCTAAGAATACCAGAACTCTTCAAAGACAGTTAAATCTTCATAGTGTTACTGAGATGTATTGGACATGTCTATTTCCTTGATTGTAACAATGACACAGTATTTGTATATGCTCAAACTCAGAAAACTGTACATATCAAATGTATGCAGTTCTTTATAGGTCAAGTATACCTCAATGAGGCTGCTTTTAAAATTAAAAAACTTGGAAAACACAAAACACTCTCATAAATTCATCATTCACTAAATATGTAGTAAAAGTATGTGTCAAGTCTAGGGAAATTTTTTACACAACGAGTAGGAAAATCTTGCTAATTCTAGCACAAGTATAGGCAAGACCTTTGTTTCCCCCAGGTTACATGCATGTCACTATAAAGGGCACAGTCTTTCCTGCTATAGTGAATTTTCTTTCACTTACATGCAAGCATAATAAAAGGTCTTATAATATTCTATTCTTTAATCTCATAAGTCTGTTACTTAATATCTTTTTTTTTTTTTTTTGCTTTTTGAGACAAGGTCTTGCTTTGTAGTTCAGGCTGGCCCTGAGCTCACTATGGTGCCCAGGCAAGCCGCCTCGAACTCAGCAATCCTCCTGTCTCTGCCTCCCGAGTGCTGGGATTACAGGCGTGAGCCACCACGTCCGGCATTGTGGTATGCGGTGTTGATTGTTGGTGGGCGTGTCTCCACGCCCAGCATTATATGTGGTTACCGAGGATCGAACTCAGGTCCTTGCGCTTGGGAGGCAGGCGCCGGAACCACTGAGCTAACCCTCCGGCCCTGTTACTTAATATCTTTATAAAAAGTTCACACAACTAAACATTGAAGGTTCTCATAGTGTTATAGAAAAAATGTCTGCAATATAATTTGATTCAATGGAATAATCAAAGTTCTATTTGTATGAGTTTTTAATAATATTCAGAAAATATTACATATTTTGTGATATTGTCAAAAAAATTAAACATTTAACTTTAAGAATTACTTTTAGCAGGTAAAAATCTCTTAACCATTGAAATGGACATGAGAAATACCAAATCTCTTCCCAACTAGACACCTCTTTTGAGGATGGTCTAGTTTTGGTTAACATAGCAATGGATACTAGATAAATTACAAGGAAAGAAGTTAGGAAAGAAAATAAGGCCTGGAGATTTAGTTCAGTGATTCTGGCACCTGCCTTGCAAGGTCAAGGTCCTGAGTTTGATCCCTGGTAAAGAGTAGGGGAGGAGTGCCGGGCGTGGTGGCTCACGTCTATAATCCCAGAACTCGGGAGGCAGAGACAGGAGGATTGCTGAGTTGGAGGCTTGCCTGGGCTATATAGTGATCTCATGGCCAGCCTGAAATGCAAAGTGAGAACCTGTCTCAAAAAAAAAAAAAAGTGTTAAGAGTGGGGGAGGGATAAAAAGAGTGTACGTCTAGTAAAAATTATTGTGGTATTGATATGATTTTAACAAGAAAAATAGCCACACTTGCATTTTGATGTTATTTTGATTGAAGTGAAAAGGCTGAAATATTTATTGAAAAGCATTTTAAAGGACCCTATTTAATTAAATGAATGAGGGAGTAGCACTCAAAATAATGCTTTTATTCTAAATGTGTATATTCTTTTGCAAACTCTATTTCTTCCATGCTCAAGTGTACTCTCATGACCTCCATGTGAAAAGCTGTGGCACAGATAATGCGTATGCAATATGGTCCTCAATTCTAATTTTAATGCAAATACTAGTTTTAACTTGTGTGTACATATACATATGTGTAGTATACTATTCTCTACATAATAGGAAACACTGATTTGCAAACTAAACCTATATAATGGCTTTTAATATTTTAGTCTACCACATACCATGTACAACTAAGTTACTAGTAAATGTGATCATATGTGAAACTTTATATTGTTTTAGAATTTTGAATTTCTATGAAAAAAATTTCTGTCCATTAAGCTGATTTTAATAAGGCCTTGACTTAGTCACTTTAAGCCATGACTAAAAATAACTCAGAATCATTTGCCCCCTCTGAATGGTTTTTGCAATCATCACACATTGTGCTGAGTATGGTATTTTGATTAAAGAAATTAAATGGCACTGCTTCAAAAGAAATTATAAAAAAGAAGCATATATATATATATATACACACACATATATATATATACATATATATACATACACACACACATATATATTTACACACACATACTTAATGTAAGGTTGTCTATAAGGGACATGAAACATTCCAGAATTATTCCTATGTGATAATGTTCCTTTGTACATACACAATATTCTTTATTTTTAAACTGCTAGTAACTATTCCTATAAACCTAACCTAAATATCCTATATCAAAAGCAAATGAATGAGCAATAAAAAATTGTAACTAAAAATCAAGATAAATATTTAGATTTTTGAGTGGAATCACAGTCACTCAATGTGTAACTTAATGGAGAATTCACTTTAAACACTATAGAAAACACAGGAGGCAAGAGTGAAATGAAATAGAAAATGGTTTTGTGAGAAATATTCTTATGACAGCCCTACAAAGGCACAATTCATAACCCAAACTCACTCTCATTAACCACATACAAAATTGTGTCATCAGACAAAGGCATTGCTGCAGTCAAAAAATCAGGTTTAAATTAGACAATCAACATTCACCTCTGTGACAAGGCTTAAAGCTTATTTAATAAATTTGCAATGAAATATTTATAGATGGATACAAATTCTAATCAACCAAGGAACATTTTACAAAGAGAATCTAATAAGGCTTCTAACTCACACATTTTTCTTCAATGATAAAAATAATTATATACATCCCATTGTATTTGGGAGAAAATAACAATGGATATTTAGTAAGACTCTAAATGACATAATCTAATGAGGAAAATGAGCCACGGACTTTCCTTTTATCAAAATAATTTATAGGATTATTTTAAGCTTGCTGATAGCAGACCAAAAACACTTAATTTCTGTCTTTCAGACACACAGTATTAGGAACAAAATGATTTTAGAAATTACAAGCAGAATTAGCTAGCCACCATTATATCACCAATTAGCAGCAATCGGTTCACACTGAACAAAATTAACCCTAATGGCAGTGTTTATTAATACAGAATAAGCCAAACTATCCAGAATATAATTTCTGTCTTTTTATTGGTACATGTTTTTGATACCAAATGAGTAAATTAATTCATTGGGGTAGTGGGTATATGAACACAATACGTCTTAATTTTTTTTATGTCCTCACTTGTCCTCTCATTTTTAATGCTTAATTAAGGGCAAAAGTTCTTCTTTGTTTCCACCAAGAGTTGTTCTCACATTTGTGCAGTTCATGTTGAAATTTCACAAATAAATTTCTAGAAAAGCAAGTGTTACTATGCCCTTAAACAGGAGGTTTAATCTCATTTTCAGGCACAATGCCTTGCTCTAGTACAAGGGTAATGGAGTCTCTGCCTGGCCTTTTGCTTCCCTGTTGTCAGCACTGCTGGGAGAGATACAGTGCTTGGCACAAACGCAATCTCATGCTGACTTTCTCCACCTTTCCCCTTAGCAGTGGGAACCATTCGTATATCCTTTGCCCGGAAATTCCTGCCCTCTTTAATTTCCATCATAGTTTTCTTTCTTCTTGTCAGGAAATTTGCTAAAAATCCTTATAAATCACTAACAGTGCATGAGGTGGTGTTTAAAAGAGTGAATCTGATGTGTGCACATTCGTGTTTAAAGACTGTCAGAGGAAGACCTTTCTGAGGAGGTGATTTTCATGAGAAATAAAAATCAAAGGAAGAGCCATAGAAATACGTGGTGGGGGAAGATCTACTTAAAACAACAAATCCAAGGAGCACAAGTCTTGCACTTTTTAAAAGTTAGATTTAAGATACAGCAAAGAGCCCAGTGTATCTACAGTAGAACGAAGAAGTAAAAAAAAAAAAAGAGAAAAAAATAAAAAAGATAATGGAAGTTTAGAAAGGAAACTTTTGATAATAAATATTATTGAGTGATAACTGTTATAAAGAATTTAGATTATATTTCCTGGTCAAAGGACGTGTATTAATTGGCTTCCCCTTTCCTAGAACCAATTACCTGTCATTCACACCAGGACAGGTTTAATTTGGTCACCGTTTCAGAGGATTACTTCATGGTCCTCTGGCTCCAAAGAAGATCATCATGGCAAAAGGACATAGCAGAACAGAGCGGTTTAGTTAATGACACCCAAGAAACAGATCAGGGGTCAGAACCAGAAGGAAGGGGCAGGTCCAGGCTATCCCAAGGGCCTTCCTCTGTTACCCACCCAGACATACGCAGAAGTGAGTGTTAGGATTTTGCTAGGCATCCCTTAATTCTGTGAAATTTACAATCAAAATAAAAGCTATTGGAAAATTTTAAAGCACAGAGTGTCCCTTTGTTACTTTCCTTAAAAGAGTTTCTGGATTCTGTGTAGACAAAATTCAATAATACAGCAAACAAGTATACATCAGAAAGTCAGTAACAGAGTAAAACAGCATATAGTGGCTATTACCACTGATAAAGATGGTTAAGATATGGAAGAAATTTAAGTATATTTTGAAAATAACTACACTATGTATTGCTTAGAAAATGGTTACTTAAAATTGTTGAAAATATTTAATGTTTTAGAGCGAATATGAAAACAACTGCATTTTTCTTTGTCCTTTAGTCAAGGGTTTGAACAATCATCATAATCAAAGAGCAATATCTTAAGACTTACACTTCCAAATCCTGCTTCAATCCTATGCAATCATTAAAAAATGGGAAAGAGGGACCAGAGCTGCCTTGATAGGACTCAGGTCACAGATCCCGGGTGCCATTCCAAGCTCAGAGTACTGCGGTCTGCCAGCCGGCCCCCACTCCACCCTGGAGCTGCATTGTAACGACACAGACCAGAGAAGAGCCCAGAGCCATTTCCTGCATCCCTCCCCACCGGAACCGCGTTGAGAGACCAGGCAAGACAAAAAACAAGGGAAACTAGCTTCTGTTCTGTCATCTACTCCTAGATCCCTCTATTCACCTCTTGTCCCCACACCCTCTCCTATCTTACTGTCAGAACGAATACCCAGAAGTAAAAGACTCTTAAGCTGCCCTATCTCTTGTCATGTACTATTATAAGAAGGTGTGCAAAGTCTCCAGTGGTCTCACAGAATACAGTTGGTACTGTTTTATCTCTGCCCTTTTATCCTCTGTTACCCACTGGCATATATGAGGCCCTGAAGTCTAGGTGATCTTTATAAATCTACTAAGCCTATTTCATTCTCCTTCTGTCTCCCTACCTCCCTGATTCCCCAGTGACCTTTTATTCCCAAAGGGTCCTGGGGGTACATTTGCGATCTACATGTTGTATACACATTGCTGATTAATTCTAAATTCTGGCATACGGGCATAGAGGTAACTTATGAGCTCAAAGTCTTCAGAATAGAAATTAACAAAACTTTTCATTTTATTTACTGTGTTTAATACTGATATTGGCACTGATTTTATTATGGTAACAAACATGATGTGATTGTTCTGTTCAAAAACCTCCCATGATGTGTCAGAACTGAGAACTCTCAAGGGTCATTACAGGTGCAATGAGGACACCTCAGAAAGGTGCGACATCCAAAGGGCCACAGATAATAGACAGAAAGAGACCTGCAACAAACACTGTCATGTCATCAGGCAAGGAATCAAACAAATACCATTAGTAACAACAAAAGGGTAGAAATTAGAAAACATACCAAAAAACAGACCCAAAGATCACCACCACAGGGAAATAGAGAAAAGGGAATTAGAGCAAACTGAAACTCAAACACCAGGACTCTTGGAGACGGTACCTAAAGCAGATCTAGTAAAATGGAAATCAGAACTTATCTTTGAGATCAAAACAGAGATAATGTCCAGAGTGAAAGACATCATTAAAGAAGAGATCAATGAGATGATAGAATCCAAGATAGCAGAAGAAATGGAATCTTTTAAACAGCTTCAAGTAGAGCTCCAGGTGATGATGAAGGAGAATGAAAACTTGTGAAGTAGGATGAATGAAGCAGAGAACCGAATCTCAGACCTAGAGGACAGAATAGCAACCAATGAGCAGGAAAAACACAATCTATGGAAAAGGGCAAGGGACCATGAGAAATCAATCCAACAGTTTCTAGATGACTCAAAGAAAAATAATATAAGACTGACTGGAGTCACTGAGGAAGCAGGAGACAATGTGAAAGACATAAAAAAAAAACTGTTGTCAGAAATAACAGAAGAAAACTTCACAGGAAAAGAAATGGATATGCAGATAAAAGAGGCCTATAGGACTGGGCATGGTGGCTCACGCCTGTAATCCCAGCACTCGGGAGGCAGAGGCAGGAGGATTGCTGAGTTCGAGGCTTACCTGGGCTACATAGTGAGCTGAGGGCCAGCCTGAACTACAAAGAGAGATCCTGTCTCAAAAAAAAAAAAAAAAAGAGGGCTATAGGACTCCAAAACATCATGACATAAAAATGTCTGCACGTAGACATATAATTATCAAGGTTCCAGATACACAACACAAGAATGAAATACTGAAAGCAGTGAGAGAAAGGAAGAAAATCACCTACAAAGGGAAGCCCATTAGGATCACAGCAGACTTTTCAACACAAACACTCAACACAAGGAGAGCCTGGAAGGAAGTATTTCAAGCATTGCAGGAAAACAACCTTCAGCCTAGACTGTTGTATCCTGCAAAACTATCTTTCAGAATAGACGGGAAATAAGATATTTCCATGATAAAGAACACTTGAAAAACTTCACAAATACAAAACCTGCACTCCAAAACATTCTAAAGAACATCTTGGGAAAAAACAGCAAATTCCATATGCAAGAGACCCAAGGAGAGTGAACTCACTGGGGCAAACAAGAAACTAAATAGAAAAGGGGAAAAGCAAGGAAGAAAAGAACCAAGAACAGGGAAACATGGCAGCTCTGAATATGTCCATATCAGTCATAACCATTAAGGCCATTAATTGGACTCAATGGGCCAATTAAAAGAGACAGATGAGCAGATTGGATCAAGAAGCAAGATCCTACATTCTACTGCATACAGGAAACACACCTAATACAGAAGGAAACCCATAGACTGAAAATAAAGGGTTGGAAAACAATCCTCCATGCCACAGGAAACTGCAAAAAAGCAGGAGTGGCTATCTTGTTTGCAGATAAAACAGATTTCAAACACAAACTGATTAAAAGAGATAAAGAAGGTAACTATATTCTCATACAGGGAATGATCCAAGAGAAAGAAATAACAATCATAAATATTTATGCACCAAAATCGAATGCACCCAACTACATAAAACAAACATTAGTGGACATAAAAAGCCAGATAACCATGAATACAATAGTAGTAGGGGACTTCAATACTGCACTATCACAAATTGATAGATCAACTGGACAAGGAATCAATAAGGAAATACTTAGCTAAGCCAAACTTTTGAACAAATGGACTTATTAGATGCCTACAGAGTATTTCACCTGACAAAGCAAGAGCGTACCTTCTTCTCAGCTGCTCATGGATCATTCTCCAAAACACATCACATTCTAGTTCATAGAACAGCCTTAAGTAAATGCAAAGGAATTGAAATTATGCCAAGCATACTATCCAACTATAGTGCCCTGAAACTGGAGCTGAATAGCAAAAAACATTCCAAGATCTTTATAAACATATGGAAACTGAACAACACTCTGTTGACCAACCAATGGGCCACAAAAGAAATTAAAATAGAAATTAAACAGTTTCTACAACTAAATGACAACCCCAGTGCAACATACAGGAACTTATGGGACACAATGGGAGCAGTTCTACGAGGGAAATTCATAGCAATGAATGCCTACACTCGGAAAATAGAGCAAACTAAAATAAACAATCTAATGATGAACCTCAGACAATTAGAAAAAGAGGAACAAGACAAACCCAGAGCTCATACTAAGGAGGAAATTATTAGGATCAGAGCAGAAATTAATGCAATGGAGACAAAGAGAACAATACAAAGAATCAATGAATCAAAGAGTTGGTTCTTTGAAAGGATAAATAAAATCAACAGACCCTTAGCCAACCTTATCAAACAAAGGAAGGAAAAGGCTCAAATCCATGCTATAAGGAATGAAAATGGGGAAATCATCACAGGTCCAGAGGAAGTCAAAAGGACAGTAAACACGTACTTTGCAAATTTGTACTCCAAAAAGATGGAAAATGTAGAGGAAATGGATAGATTCCTACACACATATGAACTTCCAAGGCCAAACGAAGAGGATGTAATAATGTTAAACAACCCGATATCAATCTAGGAAATGGAAAATATAATAAAAAACCTACCAACAAAGAAAAACCCTGGTCCTGATGGCTTCACTGCTGAATTCTACACAACTTTTAAAGAGTTAATATCAGTACTCCTCAATCTCTTTAATGAAATCAAAAGGGAAGCAGTACTCCCCAAATCATTCCTTGAAGCAACCATCACCTTGATTTCAAAGGCAGTTAATGATCCCACCCAAAAAAAGAAAACTACAGACCAATCTCTCTAATGAACACTGATGCAAAAATCCTCAATAAGACACTGGTAAACAGAATACAGAGAGTTACAAAGAAAATCATACACCCTGATCAAGTTGGATTTATCCCAGGGATGCAAGGCTGGTTCAACATACGTGAATCAATGTAATACACTATATTAACAGACTTAAGGACAAAAACCATATGATCATCTCAATAGATGCAGAAAAAGCATTTGACAAAATCCAACACCCATTCATGATCAAAACTCTATAGAGAATCAGAATAGATGGATGTTTTCTCAATCTGATACAAGCTATTTATGAGAAACCAACTGCCAGCATCATAGTTAATGGATAAACCTAGAACCTCTTACACTAAGATCAGAATGAGACAAGGATGCCCGCTGTCACCATTCTTATTCAATATAGTACTAGAGACATTAGCCATAGCAATCAAGCAAGACAAAGATATAAAAGGAATAAAAATAGGAAAGGAAGACGTTAAACTGTCATTATTTGCCAATGATATTATACTCTATCTAGAGGATCCTAAAAACTCTACCAAAAGACTACTAGACTTAATTACTTAATTTACTAGGATTGCTGGTTACAAGGTCAAGGCTCAAAAAATCAACAGCCTTTGTCTGCACAAACAACAGACTCACTGAAAGAGAAACTGTGGAGTCAATCCCTTTCACAGTAGCACCCAGAAAAATGAAATATCTACGAACCAGTCTAAAAAAGGAGGTGCAATACCTCTACTCTGAAAATGATAGGACTTTGAAAAATGAGATACAAAAGGATATCAGAAAGTGGAAAGACATCCCTTGTTCCTGGGTAGAGAGAACCAACATCATCAAAATTGCTATACTTCCAGAACTACTATACAGATTCAATGCAATTCCAATTGAAATCCCAACACTATACTTCATGGAGCTAGAGGAAATAATCCAAAAATTCATCTCGAACCACAAGAGACCTAGAATAGCAAAAACAATTCGAAGCAACCACGACATGGGAGGGAGTATTACAATCCCCAACTTAAATCTCTACTATAAAGCCACTGTGATAAAAACTGCATGGTACTGGCAAAGTAACAGACCTGAGGATGAGTGGAATAGCTTAGAAGATCCAGACACAACTCCAGATACACTAAGAAAACTTATCTTTGACAAAGGAGCCAAACATCCTCAATGGAGGAAAGACAGCCTCTTTAACAAATCGTGCTGAAAATCTTGGGTTTAACCTGCTAAAAAATAAAGCTAGATCTATCTCTTTCACCATGCACAAAACTAAATTCACAATGGATTCATGACTTAAACATTAAAACAGAAACAATAAATCTGCTAGAAAACAGGTTAGGTAAAACTCTTGGAGACATTGGCTTAGGTAGAGACTTTATGAAAAAATCCTCTATAGCACAAGAACTAGCAGAAAGAATCAACAAATGGGATCTCATCCTCCTAAAAAGCTTCTGCACAACAAAAGATATCACTGGCACTGCTAAAAGACAACCAACAACATTGGAAAAAGTCTTTACTAGCTCTTTGTCAGACAAAGGGCTATTATCTACAATATACAAGGAACTTAAAGAACATCAGTCTCCCTAAGTTTAAATACCCAATTAAAAAAAATGGGCACCTGAAGTGAACAGACACTTCTCAGAGGTAGAAGTCAAAGCAGCCAAGAAGCATATGAAGAAATGTTCAACATCATTGGTCATTTGAGAGATGCAAATGAAAACAATACTGAAACGTCATCTCACTCCACAAAGAATGGCCGCTATTAGAAAATCAACCAACAATATGCCAGGTGTGTTTGCTCACACCTGTAATCCCAGCACTTGGGAGGCAGAGACAGGAGGATTGCTGAGTTTGAGGCTTGCCTGGGCTATGAGTGAGCTCAGGGCCAGCCTGAACTACAAAGCGAGACCCTGTCTCAAAAAAAAAAAGAAAAAAATCAACCAACAATAAATGCTGGCAAGGCTGTGGAGAGAAAGGAACCCTTCTCCACTGCTGGTGGGATTGTAGACTTGTGCAACCATTGTGGAGATTCCTAACAAAACTAGGACTAGAGGTCCCATTTGACCCTGCTATCCCTCTGCTAGGAATATACCCAAAAGAATTTTTAAAAATCACATTGGAAAGACAGATGTACACCTCTGTTCATAGAAGCTCAGTTCGTGATAGCCCAATCTTGGAAACAACCCACACGCCCATCAACGGGAGACTGGATAAAGAAGATGTAGTTTTTTTTTAATGGAGTATTATTCTGCCATAAAGAATGACAAGATTGATTCATTTATGTGCAAATGGAGACACCTAGAGGACACACTAATAAGTGAAATAAATAGAACCCAGATATGCAAATACCGGATCTTTTCTTTGATATAAGTACCTGTAGAGGTAAAAAAAAGCTCTAGAATGTATGATAGTTTCTGTAATATCCAAAAGGAATTTGGTGTGGGAACATAATGAGGGGAAGGAATAAATATGATTTGGAAATAAATAAGAGTATATATATAGGGGGTGGGGAGGTGGTGGGTGGGCAGGGATGTGGGTAAAAGTGAGAATTGACCTGTGTCACACATTGGTACCAATTCCCCAATGTTTTGTGTGATTATGAGCTGTGTATATAATGTGTATATAATGAATAATGCAAAAAAGTGGGAAAGAGGTTGGAAAATTCATATTCAAGTGCTCAATTGTGTATCCAAGTTACCCCATAGACAATGCAGTGATGGTATAATGAATATATGTATAGATACATCTTTTACACTACACAGAAATGACCTGCTATCTTTAGGAAGCAGCCAAAGAATCCTTGTGTCAGAGAAGATTTCACACAAACACACATAAACAATCCTTGGGGGCACAAATTGAGATTGTTCAATGAAAAATTGAACTAAAGGAGCAGATTTTTTAAAAGCAACTTTAAATTTTAAGTGAGTCAATTCTCCTTTGGAATCTGGAACAAAGAAAATGTGGTGTATGCAGAAACATATTTGGTCTTAGGGCAAGTTTAAATCTCCTAGCCTCAAGTATCTTTAAAATAAAAGTAAAGTTTAGCAGGTGAAAAAACTATTATGATGTTATTTGGCCAAGAGTTTTGAGGAGAAGAGAGAGGTTTTTAAGTCATGACAGAGCAGAAGGTTCAAGTGTCCAAGAAAAATAAATACATAAGTGAAATTCAGAGAACACATTATATTATGCAACATACAGAAAAATTATATATTTTTTGAGACAGGGTCTTCCTTTGTAGTTCAGGCTGGCCCTGAGCTCACTATATAGTCCAGGCAAGCCTCCAACTCAGCAGTCCTCCTGTCTCTGCCTCCCGAGTGCTGGGATTATATGAGCCACCAGACCCAGCATTGTGGTGTGTGGTACTGATTGCTGGTGGGCATTAGTCACCCTGCCTGGTAGTGTTGTATGTGGTTCCTGGGGACTGAACTCAGGACCTTGCACCTGCTAGGCAGGCACTGGAACTACTGAGCTAAATCTCCAGCCCTGGAATAAATTAAATATTAAGTCTAGTCATCTGTGTTTATTATATTATTTTTGTTTTGCTTATTTCACTCAGGAACTTGGAAAGTATTAAGAATTCATCAAAATTTGAGGATGTATGGAGGTGAAATATTTTACTTAAGAAAAAAACTTTTTTGGTTTAAAAGCTGTATTAGTTGAACATGTGTTATAGGCCTATAATCCCAGAACTCGGAAGGCTGAGACAAGAGGATTATGGGATATATAGTGAGTCCAAAGCCATCCTGAATAACATCCTGAATAACATAAAAAAAAGCAAGAGACCTGTATTTCTTTAAGTTATTTAACTTTCTGACCCCCAACTCTCCCATTTACATCACTTACATAAAATTTAATTGTTCATGTTGAGTACTAAATTAGATAAAAGCAACTAGATTATTATTTAATTAATGGCAAATAGACAAAAACTGTAACTAATTAATTTTATTATTGTTATTGCTATGAGAGTGTATTCTGAAGTGGTAAAACACAAAGTTTCAGTATTCCTAAGATCAGAATTATGCAGAAAGATTTTTGGAATGTTCAGCATAGAGTAATTGAAATCTAAAGCATAATAGCAAGAAGTGTGTTTTGTGAATGTGGAAAATTGATATAAAGAAGTTTAACTTATATCTGTATCTGTCCAAACTGTTTAGACCTTTTTATATCATGGTCCTACTCACTAGATAATGCATTTGCTAGAACTTGGCTTTTTCACACAAATGTAAACAATAAATAATTATCTTTCAAATCATTTCTTTTCTTCATTGTCTTAAATGGTAATAAAAAGATGTGATTTATTCTTCCTACATAGCTACCTTTGTCTCCCATAGGGGAGGGAGAACGTCAAACCAAGACTTGCTCCTCTAGTGTGACTTCAACATTTTAATGTTTTCACAGTGTGTGGTACTTTATTTCTATGCATATGGTCCTTTAAAAAGAGAGAATCAACCCTTTCTTTTTAAACTTGATCTATGAACTGACAGCCTCTAAATGCATATGCCCAGAAAACCTGTTCCAACTCAGCATTCGAAACAATGCTGATTAGCAAACAGCAGAACTGAGTCAAAAAAGCACTTTTGTAAATGTCCTTAAATAATATTTGTGTTTATATTTTACCTTATTGTTGATACAGATTTTCATCATATGACCTAAATAAAGTACCCAAAAAATGGACTGGGGAGAAAGCAGAGAAATGTTTAAACTGTGCATGACATTTGATTACAACAGCACATGTAAAATCTTGTTCCAGTGATAAAGTTTTTAAATTCAATTACCTATCTAAAGGGAAAAGTATATTAAATACTGTAATACACATTTACAGGTTAGAATTGAATTTATTTTTTAATCTTCAAGAAAGAACATAATATGCTTAGGTATGTTTCTAAAAAAGCATTTCTGCAAATCTCCAGTGAAAATACTCAGTTTTTTCCAAAGTAGCAGAACATGCATCTAGATTGTATTTTAACCCTCTTAGCCCCTGAAATTTATTTTTTAGCAAACAGAACTACCTGCCATGTTTAAAGTTATTTTTTTAAACTAATACAATACTTTTAGAATAGACAATGATACTCTCTGAAAAATCTTCTATAAGCTAATGAGAAAGAGTTGCACATATGTTTTGTCATTAAGGAGGTTTAACATATATTGGTAGCTCTTTTAATCACATTTATTTTTTAAAAATAGTCGACAGAATATATAGTTTAGTGTTCTGAAAAACTGTATGTCTTAAAAATCAACTTAGTTTAAGTGAACTTTTCTTAAATAAAAATAATTGTTCAAAAGCAGCATCACATTTCACCATGGTAGGATGCCATGGAGCTGTCAGTCTTTTCCCACTGAATAACTAAAATTGCATGTGAAATAACTTCATATTGTAATTTCATGGTTCTTCTTGAACAAAGAAAATCTGATGGGTTTCAATCATTTACACAATCAGACAAAAGAAGAATATATAAACATTCATTGTAGGCTTCTAGCTACAAAACTCTGAGTACTGAACTAAAATAAGAAATCCTATACTCCATCTTGATTGTCTACAGCAGCTGTGAATTCAGATTCCACACTTCATCTTTCATCCTGATGTGCTTTCTTCTGATCCCCAGAAAGAAATATATTAATAATTTCCAAGAGAACTGCCTCAAAGGTAAGTTTTTTCCAAATATTGTTCTGTGGAGATAAAAAATACACAATGTCAGTGGTATTTGGCTGTGGATTGATGACCCATTGTGCAACAATATAGAGACATCATTTCTATAAAACTTGTAACATTATGGTTTAGGGACTATTTAACCTTTAGCACAAATCATTTTTATTTTCCCTCTGGAATTTCAAGCTCTTTATTCTGTTAGATTGTATTTCTTTTCATTTTCCCATTTTTTCCCTGCCCTATGCCCACTGAAAATTCTGTCTTCGGTAAACTGTAAAAATGGAGAGAATTAGGAGCATAATTGCCAGAGAAAACAAAATGGGAAAGTAGGAGACTCAATATCTGAAGAGATGTATTTTAATCTAAAAGAACTTTAAGCCCATAGCAACAAAATATTTGTAAAATTAGAAATAAATTCACTTCATGCATTTTTTTGATGAGTCCTGCCATTTAAGCCTAGCAGTAAAAAAGAGAAAGAGACAGCGAGAAAAATAAACATTGGCAGTTGTGAGTTTTATCGTGGTTATTTTATCTATTCAAAATTGTGAAACTGTTCAACTAGAATTATTGGATGGCACATCACTTGACAGTGTGTAAAGGGAAGAAAACAGAGAACTCTCCATGGTCCTAACGATAAAGAGGAGAGTCAGGGAGATAATTTTTTGTTTCTTAAATCCTCTGACACCAGTAACAAATTTTGAGTCTTCCTGTTGTTACATTACAAAGAAATATGTACATCCCTAAATATTTCTTCAGACAGATTTGAATATGGATCAGACCTAACATGTCTTTTCTGTCCACTCTGACAGAATGCTACAGTAGATGGCTCACACTGACAAGTGAATAGAAAGAATAAAGTGTTATCAGTCCTGCCAGGAAACGATGTCTCTCTACACTAATGCAGGCTTGTGTCAGTTCCCTTCCAACATGATGACACTACTTTTCTGTTTCTGTATAACAGAATGTAAATAGAATTTGCCACTAAGCAGGTCACTCTGGATGTTGAAACAAGAGTCATTTTATCTAAGAATAAGTTAAGGCATCAAGACTCTAAATGGCACAAAGGTCATTCAAGATAATAGCACATTGATGACCTGCTTATCACCTGATTATATTTCCATGACTTTAAGCCATTCTTTCTCTTTTCATTATTATTTATTTGGCTTTTGGTGTTATTAGATGGTTTGTTTGTTTATTGTCCAGTACTAGGGATTAAACTCAGAACCCTGTGTTTGCAAGATAGGCATGGCAACACTGAGTGAAATCCCCAAGCCCTAAACCATCTCTACCTGTATACTGAGGAATAGTTCAATTTAATTTAAGATTTAAAATCATTAACTTTGTCTTTCTATAAAATATTCTTGCAATATGATAGTTTTTCAAAGCTAGCTAATCAATATGGTTAGAAGTTAGTTTTGTAAAAGGAGACCCAGAATCAGCATTTATCTGTTTAAGTCAGTTGTTCCGAAAGTCACTCAAGGAAATTCTAAATAAATACTTTAATTAAATGAATATCATATTCAGCTTTGTTCCATACATTGAAAAGATTCTAAGTGAATATTAAATCATTTTTGCAAGGGGAAATATCATACTCTCAATCTTCCTAAACAGGAGGTAAGACTTTGTGATGTTCCTATTCACATGTCTATTTCCATCACCTCTCAAGCTGAAGTATTCTGAACTAATAAATCATTAATTTTAGTGGAAAGTTGTCACCTGTTACTTTTGGAAATTTTCTAGAAAGGCTCTTTTATGTACATTTCTCTTTGACAATGAATTTAAATATAAAATAATTGATATGTCTATTATTTGATACAAATTAAAGTCTAAAGATAGATATAGGGACTCTGAAATATACATATATAACCATATATACATATGCCATATAAACAATTCACTGTGTAATTTTGGTTCAAAATCCAATTATTATTCAGTTTCTGATAACACCACAGAGATAGCATTCCAGGGATTTTTCAACACATCATATGTATCCTTTTGTTTGCATTTAGGATGCATTAGATTCACAGTAT